>JAUZST010041928.1:0-26564 GCA_034779995.1 Parotocinclus haroldoi
TTGCCTTGTTTAGAGCAGATTTGTATGTCAGGATGTGATCTTTGTAGGCATCTACATGTACTGTTAACTTGGTTCTTTTGCAGAGGCGCTCAAGCTGACAGCCTTTAGTCTTCATTAACCTAAGTTCAGGAGTAAACCAGGGGGCAGGGTGACGAAAGCTCACAAGCCGTTCTTTTAGAGCGGCATGCATATCTAGGGCATCTGAGACAATGCTGTTGTAGTGGTTAACCAAAGCCTCTGGAGATGATACAGGCATCGGAGCTGGTGATTGTTCAAGGGTACTCATACAAGCAGACGGACTAACTTTTCTAATATTTCTAAACATGATGCTATGAAGGTTTAGATTTCTTTCCGAATGAGGGGGCAATGACATTTCAAATAGAACTGCTCCATGATCAGAAATATGCAAGTCCATAACATGCAGATTAGAGGGCGAAATACAAGGAGTTGTACAAACAAGGTCAAGAATGTGACCCTTACTGTGAGTGGCAGAGGTAACATGTTGGGTGAGATCAAAACATTGTAGCACATGAATGAAGTCAGCAGAATGAGTACATTTACTAGAGTCAATATGAATATTGACATCACCAAGCACTAACATTGAAGGGAAAAGAGGACAGAGTGAATCTAGCATTTCAGAAAATTCTGACAAAAAATTATTCACATAATTTGTTCAAACCACGTTACTATTATGTCTAAAAGTGCTAAAACCTCCAAAAGGTGGGAGACTAAAATTTTGTTGTTGACAGTATCAAAAGGAAGATGCGAGATCTGGAAGAACCAAAACAGATGCACAACTTTGATCAGCTGCAGAGAACAGATCATTAAGAACAGGAGCTCAGTTTCAGTGATATGGTGAGGACAAAAACCAGATTGAAAGTTTTGAAAATGCTGTTAGTGCTTAGTACCTGGGAGGCCACGACACACTAAAGAATCTTAGAAATGAATGGAAAGTTCGTGATGTGGAGAAAATGACTGATACTACTACAGTAGTATCTAAATCTGGTTTCTTAAGGACGGGATGTTATAGAGGCTGTTGTAAGGCAAGAGGTACAATACCAGATGACAGTAAGAGATTCACCATGCAACAAATCGGAGATAAGACCAGAGAACTTCTTGAGAAGAGCAGTAGGAGAAGGATTAAGTGAGGAAGTAGATGGTTTAGAACCAGAAATAACCTGGGAGATAATTTTCATCAACCAGGGAGAAAGAGGTAAACCTATTAGTTACTGATGGAACAAACAGATCAGAAGAGGATAGCCAAGTCTATGTGAGGTCACATTTTTTGTGTTTTTTCTTTCAGTAAAGATGTGAAGAGTTACAGAGATCGGTGGAAGCAGAGATTTGGTTTGGCAGAGTACTGGCAAGTTTATTAACAACAGAACATTTTTGACAAAAGTTAACACCAGCTGACTGGTTAAAAAGTGCAGGCAGCATTTAGTGCTGTTTCGTACTTGCTTATAGGTGATTTTGCCTGTGTCAAAGGCTAAAGTGTGTGGCTGCTGAGAGAAGGCCAGCTCGCATTGGTGGACAAACTCCTGGAATTTCCCCAAGTCCCTGCTGAAGGGCTCGGGTGTGGCGATCCAGACTTTGCAGAGTTTGAGGTCTCTCAAGGTGTTGTGACATTTTTGTCAGTACTTGAATGACGGAGGATAATTAGTTGTGTTTTCCAGGGGTTTGCCATATTAGTAAAACAGATCCAGGATATTTTTATTTTATACTATTCGCTCAAAGTACAAAGCAAACCTTTTTTCTGTCTAAAACAAAAGAGTTAGTATAGGTGATAAATGCTGTGCCTTTTGAGTGAAATACAAGCTGTACTCACTGTACTGCTTTCTTATCTTGGGAAGTTTAATAGTGTTATACATTTTAATAAGTCAGAATATAGCAAATGAAAGCATTTTATGAGGTTGAAACCAGACAATGAGACCATAGAGCAGACTTGACAATCTTAGAACCATCAAGAAAGCATATTTGTAAGACACAAAAGTAACCTACAAAAGCCTTGGTAATTAGGCATGGCCAAAGTTGCTCAGATGCTACAACAATGCTTGTAAACACCCCATAAAATTTATGAGCGCTGTTATTTCAGCCACAAATACTGCTAACAGATTCATAATATAATACCCACAGGCATACAATCTAGACATAGATAAACCATGACAGTATACAAAGTTGTACTAAATACCTGAATGACTCATTGAGTAATACTTCTAGGTTTATTAGCTTTCACTTCTGTCTTCCTTAAAGCCCTGACAAAAATGATTGAACTAAAAGTGAGTATGTTCTCCCCTGTTTACTTTGAGGCAAATAAACAAATGTTAGATATGACTCCAAACAATTTTTGTTTAATGACATTTGTCTAGAGCCAGTAAAAAATATGAAATCACTTTACTGGAGGATAATTACCTTGTAATTCTAAAATAAATACAATATTAATATAAGTCCAAAATGCAAATTAGTCTAGTAGTAGTGCACAAATCAACTGCAAAACAACTTTATGAAAACAAGAGTCACTATTTGTGACAGAACTGAAAGAAAATGGCTAAATAAATGGCTAAACTGGCCACTTTATTAGTTACACATCTTCAACTGCTTGTTAATGCAAATATCTAATCAGCCAATCACTTGGCAGCAAATACATTTAGGTAAGCAGATATGGTTAAGGAGACTTACAAACTGAGTATCAGAATGGGAGAAGGGGAAAGTGAGTTAGGTCACAATTAAGTAACTAAAGTTTTAGTGACTTTGTACGGGACATGGTTGTTAGTGCTAGTCGAAGTATTTGAGAAACTACATATAATGGTGTGATTTTTATACAAACCATCCTTAGGGTTGGTATAGTGAATGGTCTGAAATTTAGAAAATATCAAGTGAGCAGCAATTTTCGGGGCAAAAATGCCACAGTTGATGTCAGTCATCAGAGGAGAGGAAGTTAGTAAAATAACCACTCGTTACAACCAACATGTTTAACCTTGAAACAGACTGGTTACAGCATCAGAAAGAAAAATCCCAGGTTCCAATCCTGTCAGCTAAGAACAGACAACTGAGGTTGCATTTTGTAGAGGCTGACCAAAATTTGACAAATTGGACAAAATAAAATATCCTGGTTTGATCAGTCTCAACCAGCTTGTTACCTGCTCAGAATAATCCCTATAGTGAAGCATAGCAGTAGTCATTCTTCCATCTGCCCTGTACTGTTAAAAAACAACAACAAAAAAACAAAAACAAAACAAGATTCATCCCATGAAGAAAACACCTCTCCAATGTGCCAAATTGGAAAATTTGTGCAGAAATTTCCTGTAGTTTTGAGGCTGATTGGATGTACAGCCAAATTCCCTGAAACGCCATTACAGACGGCCCATGGTAGAGATTCATGGGTAACCACTCTAGTGAAAATTACTGCAGTCAGCATGCCAATTGCACACTCCCTCAAAACGTGTAACATCTGTGGTATTTTGCTGTGTGATAAAACTGCATTTTAGAGCCTAAGGTACACCTGTGCAATAATCATTCTGTCCAATCAGCATCTTTATATACCCCACCTGTGAGGTGGACGGATTATCTCAGCAAAGGAGGAGAAGTGCTCACTAACAGATTTAGTTCCAATTGAACAATTTTTGGGAGAAAAGGCATTTTGTGTACATAGAAAAAAGCATTAATGTAATTCACGTATTTAATTGTTATAAAATGTATAACATTTATTTATTCTCCTTGCATGCTTAAGGTTGTGGTCACTTCAGCCGGCTGCATATGCTGTTGCATGAGGATGATTGGGCAATAAATACTTCAGGGTACGAGATAAAATTTATAGATTGAAAAGAGATAGTACAATGCAGTAAATGTCTCGTTCGAAGTGTACAAAATGTTAATGATAAGTAAAAAGGACTGATTGCATTTCGGCATGGCAAAGGCCATAGTGTAAAAGAAGTGCAGTAGTCACTTCTTCTTACAAAGTTACCCGGTAACAGTGGATGCTAAGCAGCATGTTCATAAAAGACCTCAAGCCTTCAATTAGTACTGCATGCAAGGTGTGGTTCAAGTTGAAGGAACTTCTACGTTTCCTAGATGACAATTCGCACACTCACAGGGCTGCAAATATGACTGATTGGACTAATAAACATTCAGGAGCAGTCACACATATGGACCTTCTTGGAACATCTCTAGATGTGAATCCTCTTACCTGAAACAGCAGGTAAGACTGAGCACTGAACATTGATGTTGTCAATTTTAATTGCAGCTGCGATTTATGCTCATTGAGATATTACATGCTATTAGTTATGCTTCAGTCACAGGTAACTTTTTTCAGCGAGCTTATACAGTATATTAACATTCACACACCTGCTATAGAGCAATTTTGCCATTTGCCTAAAAATACAAGTTTTTGGAATTGGGATGTACTTGGTTCTGGAAATTTTTGTATTTGTTGGGTGTTATATGATCATGCAAAGCAATCTTTGGACCTAATGATTTCTAAAACATGCACATTAGTACCGTAGTCACCATAGTAACTATGTTTGTGATATTGAAAGGTGGAACTTTTATGGATTTTCCACTCCCTTTAAAAAGATTGTCTACTCCTATTGAATGTGTTACCAATACTACGCTTCTTATATCATTGATTGATCAGACTGATCAGAGTCAGGGTGGCACGGTGGTGCAGTCTTTAGCACTCGTCACATTATAGAGAACATGTTGTGAATAGAGATCTGTTGCAATGTTCTTGGCCAATTCCAATTTCCAATATTTTTAACAAATTACTGGTGAATTCTGATTTCGGCTGACTACAAAATAATTGCTGTTCAAGAATTATGAATGACAGATTACACATTTTAGTTCAACTTTAGCTTTGTCAACTTCCACAAAGTCAGGTTTTAAATGTGTTTCTGAAATTCTTCCTCTGCTGCTTACTTTTGTCATACATCCTTCAAGCAGCCCTCAATTGAGAAGAACTAGATAGCTGAAAACATGGTTGTAAACTAAACAATACTGTATCACTGCTTCTTTACCAATACTGTGCTCTAAGTGATAGGAAGAGAAGTCCACACTTCGTAGTAGCACTGGAGCATAAATGAAATATGTCAGCACTCGCAAGTCTAATTAACATATGCACAGTTTGAGTTGGAACTGTGTTTAAAACACATTTAAATTGTATATGAATGTTAGTGATTTTGTTTGTTGACAATGTGTTTTTCATGGGTTTGTGGCACTGTGTGTGGCTTTCTATGGCCAGCACAGAATCAGTTATATGAGACTGGCCAGTCTGGCACTGGCTGATTGATTGGTGCATCTTTAGTTCTGATAGGATAGAGTTGAGTCTAGACCCCAAATGGGCAAGCCAAATGCATCAGATGCAAGCAGTAATTTCTGAAATGCATGAGTAAGAAATATGAGAAGAACCAGGTACTAATTAGGAACTTTCTTCCCTGGATAAGACTAGAAAAAGAAAATATAGCACCGAACACAGGAAACCTGTGTAAAGCATTTCATATAACACAGATAAATAAATGAAGCTTTCATTAGTTCCAGAATGCTGTTTGAAGTCAGAATAAAACCATTTAAATAGGATTAATCTATTATTTTTGAATATGTACATTTGTATGTAATTAATGGTTTTAAGTAGGAATAAAGCAAAGCACTGCATTAAAATTAATAAAGACCCAACAGTGAATATAAAATAAATATTTATAGCCATTGAGGCGAATGTGGTTTTAGCATATTCCTTATCACTGGGACAGTAGCAGAGTGACTGATGATGTCGGACACATAGACTGATTTAATATGCACATACATAATATAATAAAGTAATATACATAATATGCCTCGCACCATAGCTTTATTTCTTTTGGGTTTTATATTGATTTGCATATTATATTGCAATGGACTGGACTGGATTACATATGTTTGAAAGATTGCACGATCGAACAAGACATGATGCATAACCTGGGACAATCATTACCAGATGATATAAGAACCAAAAGACACCAATGCTGTACCAAAGCGGTATAAGAACCAGTGTTGTACAAACTTGCTCTGGTTGCGAGGTATCTCTTCTTCCGTTGGTCCTGTTTCAATCTCACTACCCAAAAAAAAAAAACAAAAAAAAAAAAACAAGTTTCTTTTGTTCTAAAATAACATAAGTTAAATATTACATCATTTCGAATATATTTTTGCTTCCATTTTTGATAGGTTTATGTGATTTGATATAGTATTTATTTGTTTACTTACCGCATTACTCTCAATTTCTTAGAAACTTAAAGTTCATGGGACACTATACCAGACCTATAATAGACCCACTGGCTAAAATATGCCACATTCATGAGGTCCTCAGTACACACAGACACCCAGTGACACAGATTACTGTAAGAAGGTTGGCACATGGGAAATATCTGCAAACCTACTTACATGGACAACTGCCTATAGTCTATATACAGTACAAAGGCATGTATCTCATATTAGGTAAAAAGATGTCAAAGTTATAACAATATGTATGATTTGATTTCCATGTATTAGTGTTCACCCTTTCCTCTTTCATCGCATGAAGATGTGAGGAATGCTTGCCTTTCCTCAGTCCTAAATACAAGCACACCTTTGTGGGTCTGTTTGCTTGGAGGCGTTTTCTCACAATTTTCACTGGCTGCACTAGGAAATCACACCTCCCTCAGTGTGAGGAGTGTTTGTGTGTTTTCCAATGGTCCACCTTTAACAGGGCACCACTTCACTGCAGAGATCCTTGAAGTTCATGTTAGAAGCACCACCCAGGATTTGAATCTAGGACCACTGGAAGTGCTCTGTGTGAGACAATCTCAAAGGTGCAATACTGGTTTGAGATTTGTTGATTTGAGTACAGTAAACTAACTGTCAAATCATAGAATCCTGTTTGAGATTATTTGATCTTTGACATGGCAGCTAGAAGGTACCCCATAGTCATAAAAAGACTGACACCATCAGCAACAACACTCAGGTAGGCTTTGATGTTTAAACAATGTTCATTTGTAATTACTTGGCCCAAAGTGTACAAAGAAAATAGACTCCATGTCATTACATAAGCAGCCTGAATTGTTGACACAAGACAGACTGAATGCAAGCTTTCATATATCAAATTCTGACCATGCCATCCAAATGGCATTACAGTTTAGACCGGGCAATATTTTCTATTGTCCAATTTCAGTGAGCTTGTAGCCTCAGCTCGTAGTTGTTAAGAATGTCTATTATATAATGTACATACCATATATTGCACATTATATAATATACTATAATATGGATGGATTAACCATACAGTCGCGGCCAACTGTCGGTCACTTGCTGGATCATCGATCTTCACACATTTCTGCCTTTCATCAATGTGATCTATGAAGTATTTCAGCAGGATAGTGGAGTAGTTTGTCGTTGCTTTCTCCACCCCTCCCCATTTATCCGGGTTTGGGACCGGCATGCAGCTGTTTCCACTTACACAGCTGGGGTGTTTGCATACATAAGTTAATGACGATTTAGAGACACCAATTAACCCGACAGGCATGTTTTGTAGGAGGACATACAGAAAGGACCCAAGCCCTGGGATTGAACCCAGCCACGACCCATCTTCAATGCTCTTCCTAAGGGATGGAGGTTGTTGTCCAAATCTCATGATACATGACCCTTCCCTTCAATACGTTGCGGTTGTGCTGTCCCCTTTGCAGAAAAGCACCAGCAAAGTATGATGTTTCCACCCCCATGCTACACAGATGAAGGATGGGAACACCATTCCATCTTGATCTAAACACGGCAAGTGGAGTTCATACCAAAGAGCACAGACCACAGGCCTTCTCCTATGCGTCCTCTGGACCATTCAGATGGTCATTGGCAAATTTCACATGGGCCTGGACATTGCGCAGTCTTGGATCAAAATCCTGCAGGACATGCAAGGTCCCACTGCTCAGTGTGTTAATTGCCTTTAATTACTAAGTACTTTATCTTTACTTATCTTTGAGACTGCGGTTCCAGCTCTCTTCAGGTCATTCACCAGGTCCTCCCATGAAGTTCTGGGCTGAATCCTGACCTTTCTCGGAATCATCCTTACCCCAACGACACTAGATCTTGCATGTAGCCCAAGACCGAGAAAGATTGACAGTCATCTTGTGTTACTTCCATTTTCTAAAAATTGTGCCAACTGTTGTTGCCTTCTCACCAAGCTGCTTGCTTATTGTCCTGTAGCCCATCCCAGCCTTGTGCAGGTGAACAACATTGTCCCTGGTGTCGTGGTGACAGCCCTTTGGTGGAGAGTTCTCTTCAGTTCCGTCAGGTTGGTTGGTGAACATTGGTAGATGGCCATTTTTATGTTTTTGCAGAAATGCTCAATTTGGTTTATGTCAGGGATCTAGCTGGCCCAGTCAATAATGGTCACAGAGTTGTTCCAAAGCCACTTTGGAACAACTGCTATTTTAGCTGTGTGTTTAGGGTTATTGTCTTGTTAGAAGGTGAACCTTCAGCCCAGTCTGAGGACTCTGGAAGAGGTTTTCTTTCAGGATATGTCTGTACTTAACCACATTTATCTTTCCTTCAGTTGCAGCCAGTCGCCCTGTCCCTGCAGCTGAAAAACACCCCCATAGCATAATGCTGCCATCGCCATGTTTCACTGTTAGGATTGTATAGGGCAGGTGATCAGCAGTGGCTGGTTTTCTCCACATGTACCACTTAAAATTAACACCAAAAAATTTAATCTTTGTCTCATCAGACCAGAGAATCTTATTTCTCATAGTCTAAAAGTCTGGGGTTTTTTTTGGCAAACTCTACACTGGTTTTCATACATCTTGCCACTCTGCCATAAAGCCCCGACTGGTGGAGGGCTGTAGTGATAGCTGACTTTGTGGAATTTTCTCCCATCTCCATACTGTATCTCTGGAGCTCAGCCAAAGTGATATTTGGGTTCTTCTTTACTCCTCTCACAAAGGCCCTTTTCCCAACGATTGCTCAGTTTGGCTGGACGGTCAGGTCTAGGAAGAGTATTGGTCCTCCCAAACTTCTTCCATTTAAGGATTCTGGACGAGCAGTGTAACCTTGGCCAGATCTGTCCCTTGCCACAATTCTGTCTCTGAGCTTCTTATGCAGTTACTTCGACCTTATGATTCTCATTTGCTGTTATGCACTGTGCGCTGTGATATCCTATATATACACACAGGTATGTGCCTTTTCTAAACAAGTCCAATCAGTTCAGTTAAACACAGCTGGACTCCAATAAAGGAGTAGAACCATCTGAAGAAGGATAAGAAGAAATTGACATCTTGTGAGTTACATATGGGTGTCACAGCAAAGGGTCTGAATACTTATGACCATATGAGATTTCAATTTTTCTTTTTAAATAAATTTACAAAAAAAAAAAACTTTACTGTCAAAATGGGATGTTGAGTGTATGTTAATGAGAAATAAAATAAACATTTTTTTGATTTTAGCAAATGGCTGAAATGAAATAAAGCGTGAAAAATGTAAAGGGGTCTGAATACTTTTCGTACCCACTGTATGTAGTGATTAGCCATGCCATTAAAACCACCAAGTGTGAAAGTCTAAGCAATGTTCTCCTTAAAAAAAATAGGGTCCAGGCATTTATGCAAATGCTGCTTTAATACATACCACCTACATAAACATTGCTGCAGATGGGTATAGTATTCGCTAATTCCCCAAGTGACATTTTTCAGCAGGGTAATGCAATGTTCAGGAATGATTTAAAGATCATCACAATGAGTGCAAGGTGTCAGCCTTCAGATTCCCCAGATCTGAGCACATGTGGAATATGCTGGACAAACAAATCTGACCCAGGAAGGCCCCAACTTGCAACTTATAGGACTTAAAGGATCAGCTGCTAATGTCTTAGGCCTAGATACCACACATTCCTATTCTTATGGAATCCATGCCTTGATTGTTCAATGCCTTGGTGGCACGAGGTGGATCTACAAAATATTTCACAGGTGGTTTTAATGTTATGGATGATAACAACATCTGTATATATATATGATCCAACTGTGGCAGCTTAGCAGTGTCTAGTACCTTTACCACAAGGCTACCACATTACCTGGCCTCATGTGGCAAAAGTGTACAGGCAGTTCTTGGAGGATGAAAGAACTCTATACCACTGACTGCCCACCCCCTCCTTGCATGACCTAAATCCAGTAGAACACCTCTGAGACATTATGTTTCTGATACCTCCAGGTTGTACTTCAGAGTGTCCAGGAGCTGAATCTTACCAAGGTTCAGATCTGGGAGGATATCCCCCCAGGACACCATCCATCACCTTTATAGGAGCATGCACTCATGTAGTCAGGCATATATACAAACATATAGATGCCATACTACTGAGTACCCTGAAAATCCAAGGAAAAAGAATAATGCAGAAGAAATTCAACTGCAGCAATATACACGCACGCATGCACGCCCAATTCCAAAGAAGTTTAACACTTGAATACACTACAAAGACAAGATATTTAATGTTTAAACAGATTTTGCAAATATTCACTCATTTTAAATTTAATGCCTGCAACACATCCCAAAATAGTTGAGGAATGCTTAGAAAATACCTTTTCAGAATATTCCACATCTGAACAGGTTAATTTGGTATAAAGGGCATCGCAAATAGGCTCAGTGGTTCACAAGCAAGGATGGGACAAGGTTTACCACTTTGTGAACAGCTGCGCAAGAAAATAGGCCAACAGTTTAAGAACAACGTTTCTCAATGTGCAATTGCAAGGAATTAAGGGACTGCATCATCTACAGTATAATATAATCAAAAGATTCAGAGAATCTGGAGAAATCTCTGCAAGTACGCGGCAATGCCAAAAACCAACATTGAGAACCTGTGACCTTTGAACCCTCAGACAGCACTGCATTAAAAACAGACATCATTCTGTAATGGATATTACCACATACACTTTTAAAACAATAACTGAAATCAATCACTTCCTATAACCATAAACAAGCTTCAGGTCTCATCTTTAAAAGGGTGCCTTCTCCCAACAGCGCAGGTGTTCAATGGGATTTAGATCCGGACTCTGGCCACTTCGGTGCTTTGTTTTCATCAATTTCTGGGTGCTTTTTGAAGTATGTTTGGGGTCATTGTCCTGCTGGAATACCCAGATTTCTGAAATATCTGGGTCAATACATTGTGACCCAAAATCCTTGGGTGGGTACTGTGTTCTTTTCTATGTAGGCCAAACCCCATTTTAGGTAAACAGTCGAATGAGGTGCACAAGACGTTTTGCCAGAAGGATTTTGGCTTACTCACATACATTTTAGCAAACTGCAGTCTAAAGTCCAAAATAATTTATACCATTTGCAAAATGTCAGTCTATAGGAAAGTCCAAAGTTCTATACCATTTCCAATAGTCCAACCAATAATCATAGTTCCAAACCATCCTAATTGATTAGAAGCAGCTGTATTAATCAACTGAACAAGTGAAAAACAGCAGTTTTCTGTAGCTGGTTTGTGGACAGTCATGGCTAAGACAAAGAAGCTCACTATGGACCTGATAAGTCAGGACTTGGCTATAAGGTCATATCTACATCTTTTCAAGTTTCACTGGCTACAGTACAAAGTATTGTTCAAAAATACAAGACGTCCCACCCAGGTGAATTTGGGCTCTGCTGGTGGTAATGTCAGTTAATGTCAGTTCATAAATACAAGATGTTCCATCTGGGCTCTGCTCTAGAGGTTCAGCTGTCTGATCAATGGCTGTAGGGTCAGACAGTGACCCAGTCAAATCTGGAAGTTTATCTATAAAGCTATCTGATCTGATGTGAATGAGTCCACATGATAAAACTAGATTGGTTGCGTGACCAGCCTTGTGAGTTGATCCTAGTATTCTGGTGGATTCCTACAGAGCCTAGAATAGATAGAAAAGCTGTCCTAAGCAGATCAATTGGATTATCAAAGTGAATATTAAAATCACCAACTATCACCTTATATAGAGGGATCATTAGATTTGAGACGAAGTCTGCAAATTGAGTAATAAATTCTGAGAATTGTCCTGATGGTCTGTAAATAATGATAACTGGGATTGGCTGAATATATTTATTTTGGCCTACACAGGTTACATTTCCATACAGAGCCTCAAAGGAAGAGAATGCATGTATTTTGTGTGATATTTAGTTTTTCATTGGACATTATTCCTACACCACCTCCTCTACCATTTTTCTGGAGTTGATGAATGTAGCAGTAACTATGTAGCAGTAAATAAAGCTAGGTCTGGCTTCATTTAAAGCTACATACATTTTATTTTTACTACAGTAACTTTATTAGCATTTGGAAAGTCCTGCCAATGTTTTTTTTTTCTTCCATGAGACCACATAGCCTTAGCTAAATATACTATTGTTTTGATGTTTGATTTATGATTACAAATGCAAAGCAATTGAGAGATAAAAAGGTAATAGGAATACAGTAGAAGACAACACAAACTCCAACAAGAAACTACTGTATAGACAGTAAAGAGTAAGAAAGTAAAATGAGTTTTTGTTTATAACAAAATATAATTAAAGCTATACACTTGTGCAAACTACGAATGTATATTGGGAACAATAATGTATGTGTAAGTGATATTAAGGTGCAAACAGCATTTAGGGTTCAGCTGAGGTCTGCAACTGAACATTATTAAGACCAGTGTGTGTAAGGACTTATTTGGGTAAAGAATGCTACTTGTAAAGTAGCTTCTCATGCTCTGTATTTTTTATTCTGTGAAAGCATTTACCAGACCACAAAAGGACAACCGGCTGTAATGTGGAAGGTTGGAGTCTGTGTCAAAGTGGTGCAAACAGCCGACTTCATATATCATTTTCCAATCATGTGCCCAAACAGGCACTGAACTTATTGGTTTGGAAGCTGTCCATTGTGCAGTGGTAGAATGCACAGAGTATGGGGGAGAAAGCCTGAACTTATTTTCAGCATCTCAGTATGACAAGTCCAATGCAAAACCCTTCAAGCTGTAACCAACTAGGTATTTAAAACGGCTTACTCTCGCTACAGGACCTCTATCAAATGTCAGCCAGGTTATAGATCCAGTTGTGCTTTTCTCCACAGTCCACCGGCAGCTTCTTTGTCTTCCTGACATTCAAGTTAAAATTGCTGACATAGCACTTTAGTGTTTAAATGTCATCAAGTCAACCACAGCAGTGTCACCTTTATAATGAGATATTTTATATATATATAAAAAAAAAAATAATGTGTGTGTATATATATACATTTTTTTGTATGGCTATATATACATACATATACACATATATATACACATACATACGTATATACACACACACACACATATATATACACACACACACACACACACACACAGTCACACACTAAGGGTCAGTTTTAGAGACACCAATTAACATAACACGCATGTCTTTGGACTGTGGGAGGAAACCAGAGTACCCTGAGTAAAGCCACAGAGACACAGGAGGACATGCAGACTCCACACAGACCCAGACCACTCCGTGCTGCCCCAATTTCATTTAATTTGTTAGTAAATGTCCAGTTTCTGGTATGCAACTCTTTCCAACATTCCATAGATAGTTGGGATGGGGGCGAAAAAGGGTTAGTAATGATGTAAAAAACTGAAAAATGACATGATTTCAGCAAAGATGGGCAAAAGATCTCCACAAATGCTTGAGAAAACAACTTTAATGTTAAAAGCAGTTTTTCTTAATGAACAGTTGGAAGGGATTTAGATACTTCTCCCTCTGTAGTGCATAATATTATTAAATGATACAAGGAATCTGGAGGAATGTTGTGTGGGTCCAAAGGCACAAACCTTAACCTAACACCTGCAATCTTCGGCAGTGCATCAAGAACCGTCATTCATCACTAGTATATAGAATCACATGGGCAAGGAATTTGTTTGGCCAACCTTTGCCTTTGCACTACAATACAGAGTTTTCTTTTCCGTGTAAAAAAGCGTCATGTCCAGAAGTATCCTCAGAATTCCAGCTCTGTCCTGGAAAAGAATGGATGCTGCATGCTTAGGACATGGTAGGACATGCCTGTTGTACATGGTATGGGGCTGTATGAGTAGCCTTGGCAAAGGTAATTTACACTTAAGTGAAGTTTAGAGCATCATAAGTGCATTTTTAACAAGGCAATGTAAACCACATGCTGCATTCATTACAAAGAAGAGGCTATGGGTACTGGACTTTTTCTGATTTGTGATTAGATTAGACTATTAGAAACTCTGATTCTGAAACCCTTAGCAGGTACCATGATTGAACTACATACAGATTTGCTTTACAAGCACATAATGATGTCATGCTCTCACTTTGCTTTGAACAGTCTTTCAGTTCAGCAGATTGAATTAATCACCGTTCCAACCAGCGACTCAACAAAGCCTTCAGGCTAACGCATCTCAACTTTTCTTTTTTTTGCCATAATTAGCAAGTCCCTGTGATGAATAGTGACCTGCCAGCCTTTCCTCTCTCTAGCAAAAGGTTTTTATAGCATTAAAAAAAACCTTTTCACTACAGTGATTGACTTTAATAAATTCTGCACTCATTCGTCCAACCTAAATATACATTTACACTGATCACAAAAATTAAAAGGGATATTTCGTTATGAATATGAAGAGGATCTCATAAGACCTGCTGGACCATCTGATCGTTGTCCAGTGATCATACACGATACTGAACAGTCAATGCGGGTTTGTCCTGCTTCTGTTCACCCCCGTGAATATATCACTTACTACTTAATCATGATAATTACGTTCTCATTAGCATAAACAACAACTTTGGATCAACTTTCTTTGACTTTTCATTTGCTTTTCTGGTTATATTGCAATCATGAAATCAAATCAAATGCTCCGTATTCATTTTGAAATATCCCCTCATTTTTGTGAGCAGCGTATTTGTGGAGAGGAGGGTTTTATTTAAAGCGGCTTGCGTGTGAAACAGCACAGAGTGAAGTGCCTTACTCTAGAGGCCCTTAAACTCTGGTTTAAGAACCTTATACAATGATGTTGTTGATTGCTAAATGAAATCCGTCTACTAATATGTAGTTCATGCAAATCAGATCAACATCAGTTTGTGTGTAGACTAGAATCATAGTAGGAAGTTACATCTGCACTTTCTAACGGAACAGGGCTTTAAGTGTGGCAATGTGAGTTTGTGTCCCAATAATTGTGGTCACACTTACGAGTGTGTGGTGTGTTTGTGCTATGTTGTGTTTGTGTGCTGTGAGCTGTCTTTGTTTGCCGTATGATGTTTGTAATTGTGCGCATGTTGCAGAAGATATAACGATAAGGCGTCGAATCTCACAGACACTGTGGTGACATCATTTCAATTATTTGATTGACATTTGAATCGGAGCATTGCAGCACAGCATTTTTAAAGGATGATTCGTAATTTTTAAACTTCAACCTATTCTAATAAGATCCAAAGGCATCTGTTAGGTTAATTGGTGTCTATAAAGTGGCCCCTAGTGAGTGGCACCCCGGCTAGGGTTGTTCCTGCCCTTGCGCCCCAAAGTTGCCGGGTAGGCACCGGCACATGACACGTTACACGAGAGCACGAGAGTTTCTCAGTGGAGAGCCTGAAATATAAATCATTCCCCTTTTGGTGAAAGGCCACTTTTTAAAGAGTGCCATGAACAGCACAGCCTTGCATTACTTCACCTTGTTTATAAAGGTTACCTTAAAGCAGCCTTTCATGTAAGTGGTTCCAAAGATGAAGGTCATTTCTGTACAGCTTTTGCTTCTGCTCTGTGGAGACAGTATGTAAATAGCCTTAGGGGTAAAAAAAAATGCTTAGCAACACCTAGAAGTTCCCTTTTATTTACATGCTTAAATGCTGCGGTATTTTGGCTGCAGGCTGTTCTGGTCTTAGTTGTAGTTGTGACATAAAGAGTTTACTTCAAATCATTTGCTGCAGAAATCGTAGGCTGTTGCTGCAATGATGGTAACGTTGTTTAAGAATAAGCAATGGTTGGATGTATACGAAAAAAAATAAGACACACTATGTCTAAGTTCAATCGTACAAGTTATAATCGATGTCTGTTCTCTTTAATGTCTTAACAAATATAATAAATTATGATAGGAAATGTTAATGTGTCTGTTAACAGCCAATCAACTGTAAAATGACAACCTGTTTAAAAATGTTACAGTTAGAGGTAGGTGTAGCATTTGCGTGCCATCATTGTCAATAAATAAAATAAAGTCCTCAGAAGGATAGCAAGACAAGCATGTGTGTGTATGTGTGTACCTTGTCTTGTTTTGCTTGTGAGGACCGAATTTCACTATTTTTGCTTTTATTTTAGGTAACTGAAGTAAAAGGTTAGGGGTATGTGAAGGTGAAGCATTAATTAGCTGCAGTAGAAGAAAAATTAAGAAATTTTAATTTAACTTCAAATATATGGCCATTTCCAAATTGAGTAAGCCCAGGGTGACAGTGGCAAGGAAAAGCTCCTGAGTCGTTGTAAGGAAGAAACCTTTTGAGGACCAATACTCTAAAAGGTACCTATTCTCCTTGGGAGGCTTAGATGATAAATATGATAATAAAACAAATGTATCTAGTGAAATAAGTTTGTAGCAATAGTTAAAAAAATAGAAACTAAGTAAATATTACCAGATAAATTTGCATGTAGGCATTATTGCGTTTGTGGGCACTGTATATATGTGTGTATATGTGGGACTGTGGTGGCCTATTGGTTAAGGTACTGGGCTATGGACCAGAAGGTCCAGGGTTCAGATCCCGCCTCTGCCACAGCTGGATCCCTGAGCAAGGCCCATAAGTCACAATTGCTTGTATTTTAAGACTGTATTAATTGTAAGTCACTCTGGATACATGATGTAAATGTAATATACTAGAAGTTACAGAGGTGGTAGAAGTAAGTGGGAACCAAGCTGACAAGACAGAGTTCTGACGTCTACACAAACCCCCGAAAGTGCATGGGAAGCAGCAGCACAGGAGAAACGAAAAACGAAAGAGGAAAACCATACATGCCGAGAAGCAATATTCAGGCCAGTCAGAAAACCAATCACAAAACCCCTGGCAACACAGGGGTGACATCATTAGCCCTGAGTGTGTTTTGAACATACAGAAACAAGGAAATTTGTCCATAAGAAATAATAGAAAAATACATCGGCTATCTGAAGGCAGTATCTTCTAAAGAGAGTTCTAGTTTTGACATTGAGCAGTATAACAGGTTATAGCAGGTATATATTTGTGCTATCCGGCCACCTCTATATAAGAAGATTTAATAAATGGCACACAGGATAAAGGCGTGCTTGGCTTGACAAAATCCAAATTCTGCTAGCATACATAAACACGCATCGAGTAAACGGAAAGCTGTGCTTCCAGCGATTGATGTTTACTCAGCGCTGATGAAGGGAGCACACACTCATCTGGCAGGGTCTACCTCACAGAGGTGCCTTTCATTAAGCTTCTGCTTCGATTGACCTGCAAGTCCTCACTTTCCCCACAGATGAATTCCAGAGTTACTGACTGCTGCTTTGTATCTTTGAAGAGTGAAACAGCACAAGATGCTCGAAAGAGTGTAGAAACCCTTAATTAAGGGAGTTCAGGTGATTTCGTGACATAATATCTGAAATTTTGTAATCTATGTAGAATTAGCATTTCGAAAATAGACGTTTGACATTTGCGTTCAGAATCGTCTGCATCGTGATGGACCGAAGAATCGATTTTTGCTTTTATTTTAGGTTACTGAAGTAAAAGGTTAGGGGTATGTGAAGGTGAAGCATTGATTAGCTACAGTAGAAGAAAAAATTCGAAATTTTAATTTAAC
Source organism: Parotocinclus haroldoi (assembly GCA_034779995.1). Classification (NCBI taxonomy): domain Eukaryota; kingdom Metazoa; phylum Chordata; class Actinopteri; order Siluriformes; family Loricariidae; genus Parotocinclus; species Parotocinclus haroldoi. The sequence goes on from JAUZST010041928.1 coordinate 17,747, forward strand.
TTCAAATATATGGCCATTTCCAAATTGAGTAAGCCCAGGGTGACAGTGGCAAGGAAAAGCTCCTGAGTCGTTGTAAGGAAGAAACCTTTTGAGGACCAAGACTCTAAAAGGTACCCATTCTCCTTGGGAGGCTTAGATGATAAATATGATAATAAAACAAATGTATCTAGTGAAATAAATTTGTAGCAATAGTTAAAAAAATAGAAACTAAGTAAATATTACCAGATAAATTAGCATGTAGGCATTATTGCGTTTTTTCCCCCAACCCTACTGCCTTAAGTAAGGAACGCCCTATTATTCAGAGCGACTTACAACTGATACGGTCTTACAGTTCATGCAATTGTGGGTTAAGGGCCTTGCACAAAGACCCAACAGTGGCAGCTTGGAAGAGGCGGGGTTTGAACCCTGAACCTTCTGGTCCATAGTCCAATATCTTATCCGCTATGCTACCACAGTCCACAAAACACAAGTGTCAGAACAAGTACCAGTGGTGTGCACATTTATTACCTCGTCAAGCCTGGATATTAGGTTTTCAGCTACAAGAAAGCCTAGCCTATAAGAAAGCTCTTGTTACTCCATGCATGGATAGTGCCACGACCCCCTGCATTGTAATAAGAAACCCCACTAGGTCTGATGATAATGATAATAATGGATATAGTCCTCCTGGGTTGCCATCTCTTTGCCTATTAAGTTAAGCGTATGGATGTGTTACGTGTTAAGGTGTTAAAACTTCTAGCCTGCAGGGACAAAAACTTTTGAAGGCTGGTAAGGACGAATGACAATGTAGCTATCAAACGTGGGTTTATCTGAACACGAAAGGTCACCGCAGTTCAACTGAAAAGGACATGGAAAATGAGACACTGTGCAGAGAAGTGAAAAGAGGTTGCAGCGGTTATTCTGTGCAGTTAGTCTGTTCAACTTATTTAGGCAACAGTACATGAGAGGGAGCGCAATAATGAACTTCAGGATTATTTAATTGCGGTTATGCCACAGTTCCGGTATCACTGTTTGCTGTTCGATTTGAAGATCAAGAGGACAGATTTGTTTATCAGCATTCCGCAAGGTTATATCGCCCTAGTCCATCAGCGCCCCACTGCCAAACATCATCATCATGGGCCGTACTGTCAACTTGAGCCATTATAGATAAACACAAATAAACACTACATTGTAATTTATTAAAAAGAACATTTATTTACATGCAGCCAATGAATATGGGCCAATTCTAAGGCTGTTACTAAGGCACTACCAACAGAAAATCCGAGTAAGATCCGGTGTTAGCTAACGTCTAGGATGTACGTGGCATGACTAGTGATCATACACTTGGAAAACAAAGCTAGTAATGTTCATACAGTAAGACAAAGTAGATTATACAGCATCAGCAGCTTCGTTTGGCTCAAGAGCTGGACATCCGTGAATGAACCCATGATCACGGATGTCTTTGTAAAGAAAATAAAGAGAATGGAGGTGACAGAACCAACAAAGGTGCTGATGCTGTATAACTCTCCTTTTACATCTCTGACTGCTCCATAATTTTGGTTGATGGGACTAAAACTTATCCCGGTGTTGCTGCTGTTCATCCGAACTGTGAATATTTTAAGAGAATAAGATGATGTTTGACTGCTTTGACTTTGTTTCTTTGCCTTGCCAGCACATCCAATTCCTCGCTTGTAAGGGTGAAAAACCCTGGCTCATTAGAAGAATCAAACAAACAAATTATAGTTCATTTTGTCTTGAATTGTTTTGTATAATTGTAACCTTGCTGCTTTGTTATGCCTGGCGTCGTTGCTGGGTCACTTGTGTATGTGGGAGTAATACCTGAAGGTCTTCAATCCAAGTGGCATTATTGTGCAACACTGCAAGCCCTTTCAGCCAATCAAATTGCGGAGTTGAACCGTGATTTAATAGTAAGGTAGTAACCTGTAAGTAACCTGAGGAGCTCTAGTAAGAACCCAACAGTGTCTGCTTGGCAGAGCTGCAGTTTCAATCCCCAAACTTTTAACTGCTAGGGTTTGGGATTTTTAAGATTAAGATTGTCATTTTTTTATTGTGATTCGTTTTAAATAAATGAAACTTAATTAGTAAGTACAATAAGCAAAAAAATTATGAATTATCTACTATCAAGAATATACAAAATATAGACAAAGGTTTGTGGCTATCCCTTCTTATTATGTGTTACACTCACCTGTAGCACATCCGTAAAATAAAGCACATACATTTCGAGATTATTCTTAGGCAATGACTGTTCGTCAAATGGGTTGAGACCCAAGTGACTCGTAATATAACTTGATACTGGATATCAAGTCAGTCTTATCAACTTTATGCCCTTCTGTCCGGGAAAACCTGTTTTGCCAAATCTTGATTGAGAGCATGGCTGGCTTGCATGAAACCTTGACCACAACTCCATCAGACACCTTGAAAATGGAATGGCAAAAATGAGCCAAGGCTTATTGTCTTACATCGAAGCCGACCTCACAGTAATGAAAGTACAGCTCAGGGTTCAAACTGATTACTGCTGTTAGGTCTGCATGCTGCATGGTAGTTAGCATTACGCGTTTGCATATATAAACAACCTAAACGTGCTTCATTCTGTCATCGACAGATTCCCCACTGAAAGGAGACACTCAGGAGGACCGGTCATTCTCTGACTCATCACTTTTCAGCCACTGGGGCCAGGACCTGAGCTCCGAGAGCCGCAGGGTAGCCCTCAAGATGTTCCAGTACTACGGCTACAATGGCTACCTCAGTGACCGCCTACCCATGGACCGACCCATTCCTGACTACAGACCTGAAGGGTGAGGCATTTGGACTTGAAACCATGATGTGATGTGTTTTGCATCAGAGGTAAATTGTGGCGACGACATAAAGTCTGGGGAGAGGCTCGTGTGATCAAGATATTTATTTGTAAAGTTTGATCAGCGCTCTTAGAGAGCTGTTTTTTTTTTGTTTGTTTAGTGTACATAGAGCACCTTTGACAGAGAGCCGGCATGGATCTCAAATGTAGAATAGTGTAGGTGTCAAGGGACACTATGAATAAACGTCTTTTGTCTCTGTCAGCACGGTCCTTCTATATAGAACAGAATCTCAGAGGTCAGACAATCATGCTGAAAATAGAAATGTCAGCAAAAGAATCATTTCTTATTCTCTTTCATTTCCTATTTGATCAGCCAAATTCATTACCTTGGAGAAAATCTTTATAATGGCAGTGATTGGGCCAATATATATATATATATATTTTTTTTATAAATCAGGAAACATTCTTTACTTTCTCGTGTTCTGGATTCTGTCCCACATTTCCTTGTGTCCTCAACTGCCCTATACATAGACCTAGAAAAATTTTGGTAGAATTATTACTAGGGGTGTACCAATGTGCTCTGGCTGTGATTGAAATCGATTCACCATTTTCTCAAATACTTTTTGTATGCAGTTTTAAACAATGCCCATAGTTAAAAGGTTATTAAAGCCAATAAGAAATGACTAGAAACATGTTTTTAAAGCTGTGCTTTTTTTGTAGCTTTAACCTATATTAATCAACGAATAAAAACTTTAATTCTGAAGCATAACAATTCAAAATAAGGTGTACATTTCTTGTAGAGTAAGCTCAAATACAAGATTCTTTAGTCTCCTGCAATTAAACGAAATTTGTCTCACTGAAAATGGGATATGGGTTTGTGACCATGATTTATGATTTATGATTGCACCCACTGGTGTTCAAAAATGCAATTGCAATTGCAATTTCTGTACTTAAAAAGAAAGTTTATTACGTAGAAGACATAAACACAAAGCATATCCTACAGAAAATAATGCACCTGAGACCTTTAAAAATGCCAGTAAATCATCTTTCGATGGTTGTCACTAGGCCCGCTCAGTGTGTTCACTTATTTTCATTAGGTTTGACCGTGAATGTGCTAACCTTTGTGTAAGAAGCCATTTCTTCTTAGATATATAAGTATAGAAATTGCACGTTAATTTGATTCTCTTCAGCCAGTGCACATCCTCGCAGTTTTGACAGGTTTTGAAAGCAGAGCGTGAGCTTTGAAAGGAACGGTGCTGTTCTGTGTGTTCTTGTAGCAGTCGGAGCTTTAAACATGCTGAACGATTTCCAGACCGGTCCAGATTTCAGCTGCTTATTACATGCTGTTGTCTGTCAGAACATTAACTCATCCATTGAAAGCTTACAGAGCAAACAGAAGCTTTAATATGTTATATAAATAGGAGTAGCAGACAAACAATGTTTGATTTAATCTCTCGCTTTTTCCGCAGGTGTAAGAACATCTCCTATCCGTCCAAACTGCCACAGGTCAGCATTGTGTTTATCTTTGTGAACGAGGCTCTGTCTGTGATCCTGCGCTCCATCCATTCGGCGATAATCAAAACCCCCAGTCATCTGCTCAAAGAGATCATACTGGTGGATGACAACAGCAGCAACGGTGAGTCTTTGGTAGGGTCGGGTCCATGGATGGGTGTGCTGTGTGGGGGCTGATTTCCGGGGTTCTAAGAAGATTACAGGAAAAAGTCTGAGGCAAAGAATCCAGAAATAGATCTGAATTTTGTCTTTTTGAACGTTTTTAGTCTCTAAAATGTTGTTTTGCCCGTATCCTGCCGAGGCACTTGCACCACTGACCATGAAATTTCATAATACTAATTAATAGAAAACACCTAATGAATGGCCTGTTAGATGAAAAATGAGGCAGGTGAGGCAGATAAGCAGCAGGACTTGGGCTAAAAAAAAACGATATTCTTGAACGCCGTGATCATTTAAATCCATTGCGATGTTATGCAAATGTTCGTTTTGTGCGTTTTTGTGTGTTATCTTCTGTTGACTTGTGACTTTTTTGAATAGGCATGGCTTCAATTAAGTATAAGTAGAGCATACAAACATAATATCACCAGCTTATTAATTACAAATCGAAATGTTTGAACGGCCACTTTTATAATATTATAATGTAGACTTTCAGCCTGGTAAAGAATGCTGGAGTAGATTGCAAATAAAACACAGACACTCTGGTACATGTGACCTACCGTCCAACAGAGAAGAAGGGACTCAGTTTGGCAAAGTTCATACGCGTAGGGTGTGCTGCCATTAAACACAGCCGAAATGCCACCGTTCTTAGGAATCTGACACACCTTGAATTCACAGTATGAACCGCCATCTCGTTAAGTACGTCGGGGAGACAACTGTGTCTGAGATCTACTTAGAACTGTGTTAGCGCTGAAGTTGAAAGAAATCAACTGAAAGTAAATTGCTGTAGTCTGCAAAATGTACTTGTTAACAAAGACAATAAAAGTTGGATGAAAGCAGATGATAATATTTGAGGCTGAAGTTGTTAAAAACGTTCAGCGACTATAAATCATTACTGGGGTAATATAAATGTCACGCGAATATTAGACAAAATAAGCCTCACGAGGTGCAGATATGTTTATTAGCATGAGGACAAGTTCAGCAATTCTGCACAAAGTCAAGATAACAGTCGCACACAGGATGCGACCCATAACCCACATTATTGTTATTCATTCATTCATTCATTCAGAGGCATCAATTCATTGTAGGGACACAGATTCATGCACACAGTCAGATACTCGGGCTACTTTTAGAGACACCATTTAAGCTAAAATGCATGCCGTTGGGCTGTGAGAGGAAACCAGAGTACCAGGAGTAAAACCATGTGGACATGCAGACTCTACCCTGGCACTGAAATCAGGACCTTCGCACTGTAAGGCCAACAGTGCTACCCCCTGAGTTATCAGTTATCCATTCATTCATTCATTCATTCATTATATTCCACTCAATCCACAAGGGGTCGCAGGCCAGCCGGTGCCCACCCGGCAACTCTGGGCGCAAGGGCGGGAACAACCCTAGATGGGGCGCCAATCCATCGTAGGGCGCCCACACTCAGTCACACACTAAGGGCCACTTTAGAGACACCAGTTAACCTAACAGGCATGGCTTTGAACTGTGGGAGGAATCCGGAGTACCTGGAGTAAACCCACACAGACACAGGGAGGACATACAGACTCCACACAGAAAAAAACAGGCCATAGGTTGTTATTATTATTTTTAGTATTAGAATTATAGTAATAATAAAAAAGTATTATTATTATTATTATTATTACTATTACCACTACTACTATTAATTATGATTCAAATTTGCCGCTATTATTTTCCCTGCTCTCCGGCTGAGATGCAGCAGATCGCTTACATAGCGAAGGCATGTTGGCCATGTGACCAAAATGACAAAGTGCCCTTGAACACTTGCGCGGAAAATTCATAAAGAAATTGAAATAACGTTGTAATATAGTTGGCCAAACCTACCGTGCTCCCACCCGGGGCCAAATCTGAGAGGGTTAGTGAAAATGCCTGTGTGGATCGGATTTTTGTGGAGAGGGATTCACCTGAAATAAATGGCAAAGCCTGAATACAACCACTTGAAGAACAAAGACGTTCAAATAGCATTATGTTAAGCTTTACTTAATGCCATGCTTATGGTCGACTCTGCTTCTTTCATTAATGCATTTCTGTTGTGTGCTTAATTTGTGGTGCGTTACTACGGGTGAAAGGATATGTTATTATTATCATGATCAGGAAATGGATAAACAATCGCCCGGAGGAATACTGTGTGAGTAATGCTGACTTGTATTGCTTTGATTGAGTTTGCCATGACACGTTCTGTGAAACCGAACATTAAGTGACCTGGGTGAACAACATATTTACATTTATTTACCAGAGCGACCTCCAATTAATATGGTCTTACAATTCAAGCAATGGTGAGTGAAGGGTCTTGCTCAAGGACCCAACTGTGGCAGAGGAGGGATTTGAACCCAGCACCTTAACCGCTAGGCTACCACAGTCCACAAATATGTAATATTCACTATATATTCAAGCGTTTGTGGACACCCAAAAAAAATATACGCAACACATAGGCATTACTTTGGAATTTGTCACCAACCTTTGCTGCGAGTCTTTGTCCTTCTTAAAGCACTTTCCAATAGACTTTGGAACATGACTGTGAGGTCGACTTCTGATTTTAGGCAATAATCCCTGACTCGCTGTTGGCATTCCAGTGCATTTGGAGCGCATCTGATGGAGTTCTGTTCAAGTCAGTTCTCAGTCAAAGTGGACAAACCATTTCTCTGTGGACTTTAAGGACAGCAGAGCAGAAAGCTGGACTGACATGTTAAAAGCCTAAACCTATAAATGTGTCATATTGAGAGTCACTGGGATGCCAGTACAATTCATTCTACACAACTGTTTGTCTGTGGAGAATCTAGAAATGTATGTGGTGTATTATGTTACAAGTGAGTTGTTGCTGAAGTATTTAGACCTCACTAATTAGAAGAGGTATCCGCAAACTTTTATATAATGTATGTGCTTATATACAGTGTTACATAAGCTATGCTATGCTGTATTTTACTGGCTATTGTCTACATAGCCAAGATACTGCAGTGTTGCTTCTGTAATCATTTATTTATTATCAACATTGACCACATATTGATTTTATATTTCTATGATTTGCTCAATACCTCTCTCTCGCTATCTCTCTTTCCCTCTCTCTCTCTCTCTCTCTCTCTCTCTCTCTCTCTCTCTCTCTCTCTCTCTCTCTCTCTCTCACTCTCTCGCTCTCTTCCCGCTCTTTATTTTATAAGCTGGTTGTATAAATAATCTAGTAAGTGTGGGTTTCTGTTAACTCTATAGATAGCTGCTTTGAGCATATACCATAAAAACACTTTTAATTCACACACACACACACACACACACACACACACACACACACACACACATACATATATATATATATATATCACATGCAGAATGTGGCTTGGCATTGTCTTGCTGAAATAAACTGAAGAAAGATGTTGCTGAAAAAGACGTTGCTTGGATGGTAGCATATGTTGCTCCATAACATGTATGTACCTTTCAACGTTAATGGTGCCTTCACAGATATGCAAGTTACCATGCCATGGGTACTAAAACACCCCCATATCATCAGAGATCCTGACTTTTGAACTTTGCACTGATAACAGAAAGGAAAGTCCTTTTCCTCTTTGGCCTGGGGGACACGACGTCCATGATTTCTTACTGTGTTCACTGACAGTGGTTTTCTGAAGTGTTCCTGAGCCCATGTGGTAATATCTGTTACAGAATGATGTCGTTTTTAATGCAGTGCCGCCTGAGAGATCGAAGGACCAATGCAAATGTTGGTTTTCGGTCTTGCCGCTTATTTGCGGATTGAGATTATTATTGAGATTTCTTTAGATTCTCTGAATTTTTTTTGGATGTTATGGACTGCAGATGATGAAATCCATAAATTCCTTGCAATCGCACGTTTAGAAATGTTGTTTGTAAACTGTTGGATGATTTGCTTATGCGTTTGTATGCCAAAGTGGTGAACTTTGCCCTATCCCTGCTTGTGAATGAGCCTTTCGAGGATGCTCACTTTATATCCAATCATGTCACTCATCTGTCTCATATATATATAAATGGTGGTATGAGCCTGGTGCTAGAGACAATGCTCTTAGGTGTAGAAAAAACATTGATGTGTTCTACAATGCGGTAGGAGTGAGCATCGTCTAGATGCTGCTGCCCTTGTGTACTTCTTTGGGGTTATGGAGGAAATTCACAGAATACCAGAAAGCCACAGTAATATTCACAATATTATGTTTATACAATATATTATATTAATATATTCACAATTATTTTCATGACATTTTACATCATTTTGAAATTCCTAACCCTGTGTGTATATATATATATATATATATATATATATATATATATATATATAAATAAAAATATAAAAAAATAAATTTTTTTATATATATT
>JAUZST010041939.1:0-25000 GCA_034779995.1 Parotocinclus haroldoi
TATATATAGAGAGAGAGAGAGAGAGAGAGAGAGAGAGGGGGGGCGAGAAAGGCAGACATTTGACGTTTTTTAAAAGCCGTTTTGAGAACTTGTCTACTACAAAATGCATTACATAAATATACTGAACTAGAAACTGATTGATTGATGGATCTATAGATGGATGGGTGGATGGATGGATGGATGAATGGACGGACAGACAGACACATGGACACAGAGAGATAGATGGTCAGGGAGAGGGAGATGGATGATCGTGAATGTTTTAGCACAAAAAAAGCAGAGAGCACTGTCCAGTTTGATCACGTCTGGACGAGAAGCCATATGACCATCCCATTACTATGGAAACCAGGACTTCTATTCTTGTATGGCACTGTTTGTGTGCTTGCAGTGATGAGATGCCAGAACTGACAGAACACACAGGCAGGGTAAACACACACACACACACACGCGCGCACACACACTCACTCAGTGGACAGTAAGGCAGCGAATAAGAGAGAATAGAAGAGGGGTTTGAGTTCAGTGGTGGATAAATAGGGTTAGACATGAAAGGTTACCTGAGTGAATGGTTGAAACAGGTGGATTGGCCTCACTTGTGTTTTTGCAATAAAGAAAGAAGCTACTCTTCAACTCTTTTATCTTAGCAATCTATTTTTAGCCCACTTCCTCTGCTCTTTTAAACGCTGTAATTTCACTGTTCCTTTATGTGGCGACTGACAGTAAGTACCTTCAGTGAAACATGATCATTGGGTCTTCATGCAACAGTGGCCGAGCGTCGCAGTTTTGTCTTAATTTATTAAGGAGATGTTAGTTTTTAATGGCAGTAGCTAAAACTGATGGCTCAATGATATTAACATTTATGTTCCATTTACTTTTGGCCACTCGTGTTGTCATTAATTTCTCATTGAGGGCTTCGTCGAAGTTGTAACTTTGAACCTCAGTCATTCATTTTTCATTATCCATTGTCATTTTAGCCCATTCTGCAGATATAAAAGTGTTGTGGATGAATAATAGACAATGTCCTGTTTTAAAGAGCCATGCGCCTTGGTCAGAGCACCATGTTCCGTTTTATAGATTTATTATTCATATAAGTGTCTGGTAATAGGAAGATCACTGTTGACGTTCAGATGTATCAAATCAAATCCGAATGTACTGAGCCATATAAATTTAGAGTAATAACAGGATAGGTAATTAACATGTAATTACTCGTAAAATTTCCTGAAAGCAACTTAACCTTTTATGCTTGTACTGGAGGAAAATGGGCAGATCTATTCAAATGTAATATTTCTTTTTTTCCGTTTTGTTGTACAACCCATTCACAGCTTTATGCACGTCAATGAAGTTTAAATGGTGTGTGGCAATTTCTTGTAGAATTATTGAACACTAAAAGTTAACGAATTGGAGTGCAGGAGTCAGCAATAACTGCAACCGCTTGGCATGCCATTATGTAATATAAAACAAATAAGCTATTATATCATTACCTGAGCGACTAGATTAATTTTGTTTTGAATAAATATCAAGCTATGGCGCAATGATTTTCTTCAGGTAGAAACATTTTGGTGAGCCTTTGGAGACGTGAGCTCTCCACGTCTGACGAACTGGTGCGTTGGAAGGCTGTTTCATGTAGGTGTACTGCCATCTTTTGAAACGATGCTGAACTGCAAGGAAATTCAGCTTGGCGTCTCAGCTTTCTTCCCATTCTGTGTATTTTTTTAGAAATGATTGTGTGGGTTGCCCCGGCGCTGTTAGCGATGCGTTCTGGGTGACCTTGGTGTGTCCAAGAGGCCGAGTCCTGTTTGCTAAATGGTTTTCTTACAGTGCTGTGAAGGTCCAGTGGGCTGTCTTGCCTTGCTAATTTCACTGTACATGAGTTTGATAGAAGACAGGGCCAAGACACCAGCGCTGTTGCTTTTATTCTTCTTTTTTGTTGACCCTCATGGATGTTGGAGAGTAGATGTGTCTTTATGGGCAGTGCAGAAATTGCGAACGCATTGACTCACAGTAATCACCGATGGATTTCCCAAACAGTCATGCTGCATTGACTATTTATGTGCCATTTATTTCAAACAAACAAACAAAAAAAAAAGGCTAAAGAACTGGGCGATTATGGGTGTAGCTGGGAGTGGTGTTTGAGCAGGGAATGAGCCAAGCTGCTTCAGCATCATTCAGTCAGACAACATGCCCCTCAGCTGCAAGTGCAGAACCCTCTTGAATCAGGGAGATTAGCGGAAAAGCGCATAATGCAGGATGATGGAAATTGTCATCATTTGCATTGTCCTGGAAAGATCTGGCTTGATAGAGCAGTGCATTGAGGAGCTTGTCATGTCCCACGGGCAGGTCATAGAGGAATCTTGGCAGAAATGATTTTTGCGATCTGTGCATCAGTCGTAAAAGCCTCACAACCAATTTGTCAAAAAAGCGCAGGGTCCAGACAGTTTGATGGCAGGCGGGCATTTTGCCTTAATACAGAGGTGAAGCATGTCTCCGTTCTCAGTCAGACAGACAAACCGCCCCAGAGTTTGCCTTTTAATCTCTATTAACCGATCCTACCTTTTTCTTAAGGATTATTGCAAGGGAATGTACATTCACAATCAACGTGAATGTCACCCTGTAACCAGTGTCATTTCTAAATAAGAAATGTTTACACGTTTGGTTAAAAAGTACAAATTTCATAAGGAAAATACTATTTGATAAATCAATGATAACGTTCTTATAGCTTTTGAGATGTGTCTGACCTTGCTTTCTTTCCAAACAGCCTATAGATAGAGCAGAGTAATCAGCATAAAGTTGACAAAAGCCGACATGACAGTGCTACTTATCCAAGCAGGCATCTCTGGAAGTGGGCATGTCGAGGTCAGACAGCCGGGGAAGCTGGGTATTTACAGCTGCATGAAGCGAGAAAAGAGGCCAGTGTCATCATATATGACCCAGCTTTATCAGCCAACCAGCTCGCCTACAATACCTTACATCACCCCCCTCCTGCGAATTTAGCATATTTTTTAAAACTCCGCGCTCTACATTTGTATTCCTTTCGTCCTGATAAAAATGCAGTATACGCTTAGTTGATATGGTGTCCTTGCAGGAGCCCATCCTTTGTGCATTTCGTACACTTGTTTATGTCTCCGTTTAACACTGATTTTCCATGACAGCTGAGCTTATACGAGTTAGGCTCGAAGCAGAGCACGGGCAAAACACAACAGGAGAAGGGTTTATGGAAAGATGTGTTTTAGTGAAGTGTAGCCTTGAAAGGAAGACTCAGAGGCCCTGCTGAATGTTTCAGATTGGTTGAATAACTTACCATGAGCGTTTCTCTGACCATCGTTTCATCCATGCTCACATTTGAATACAGAGTCGTGAAACCATGCCTTGCACGGCAAAACATTTTACGTGGCAACGAAGATTTTCACATCATCAAATCCCATACCAAAAATGAGACAAAAATATTATACTTGCTAATTTATTCGTAGAGCGAATTGATTTAATATTACGTATCTATGTGTGGAAAAGTGTGTGAAGCTTTTCTTTATTTCATGGGACCCACTTGTGCAGCAATAACTGCAAGGAAACATTTTTGGTAACTGGTGGTCAGTCCTGCACCTCAGCTGCACCTTTAGCCCATGTTGGTGGGTTCCTCACTAGAACTGCTCACTTCAGGTCCTTCAACAGTTTTTCTCTTGGATCAGGACTTTGACTTGGCCATTCCAAAACATTAACTGTGTTCTTTTTTTTTATCCCTTCCATAGTAGATTGACCTGCGTCCTTAGGTTCACCATATTTGTTGGTTGCAGGACCATTTTAACAGTGGTCGGGTGGTTCACAGTCTGTCTGGCTGTGGATTTGGTGGATTGTTGGAAAACTGCGTAGAGATGACTTTGGAACCTTTTCCAGCCAGATGAGAGTCAGCAAATCTTTTCACAAACTTTCGTTCATCAATGGATGTGCTTCAACTCGTGATTTGTGTAAAAGGTTTTTCTGTGTCACATTTCTTGTGGCCACACCTTTTATTTTATAGCAAGATACATTACATTTTTATGTAAATGTTCCCTATTTTCACTTCTTGATTATCACTAAAACACCATTAACTACGCAAAAATAACAATCCCATACTCATAGGTCCTCCTGATGGCTGCTGCTGTGTGTGTGTGTGTGTGTGTGTGTGTGTGTGTGTGTGTGTGTGTGTGTGAGAGAGAGAGAGAGAGAGAGAGAGAGAGAGAGAGTGAGTGTGAGTGTGAAAGAGTGTGTGCAGAGGTGACAGTGTAAATAAGAGTTAGAAGGAATGTGACAGAAATACGAGTTAGAAGAACATGTGATAATATCATCTATTTATTCCGGATTTATAAACAGGAGTCACCTTAACACTTATTTTCACATTTATAGTATTACTCTCGAGTTAGAATAACGTCCGTAATTTACATAAGAGATTTTTAAGTCGTTTATGTTCTTTAGTAAAAATGAGTGTGGCTTCTAGTGGTTTTAGTTACTGGTTATTGTGCATTGAAAAGAATGCAGAACCATTAAATCTTTAGGGAATACAGAAGACACACAAGAGTTCTGTTTCAGATTCTGTGATGCCGTGGTCATCCCTAATCTAGTTGTAAATGTTTACATTATGTACTCACTAATGACTGACATTAATAGATGACCAATTAAGCACTTGTTAGTCATTTGGCGGGTGCCTTCACCCAAAGTGACTTCCAACATAAAGGCCAAGAAATTTGAGCTATGGGCCTGGCTCTAGGGTCCCACACTCGCACCTTTGCAGCGGTGGGGCTTGAACCAACGTCCTTCTAGTCAATAATCCAGAACCATAATTAAAACTGCACTTAGTGTATTAATGTAGCTACATAATCAGGTGGTACAGTACAGATGGTGCTGCTGACAATTAGCAATGCTAAATAGAAAACTACAACATATAAATGATTACTTGGTAAATTGGTAACTGTCAATCTCTACCCAGGAAAACCAGGCGCGATACAGGAATACACATAAAAGTGCTGTAAACACTGAGCAATCACCCCCATATGTTGATATAATTGCATCTTTAAAAAAACACACTTGAATTCTTCAATTCCGGTGCTCACTAAACCCTTAAAAGCCTCTTTTGTCTTGCTCGAGGTTTGCCGTGGTCAGAGTGAGCACACAGTTTACACTCCTGTTGCCTGAGTTTAATTATGCATGAGGATACTGTGGCGAAACTAGACCATTAGCATATCTTATGGTGCGGTGATGTGTTTTTCCTCACCGTGCCCTTGGCCTGAGCGAGTGACTTGACTGTTCATCAATAGCAGGTCACTTTAGCCAGTATGGTCCAGGTTGTGTTCCTGCCAAGGAAATAACACTCTCAGCACAATATTTAAGGTCACCTTCTCACATGGCACACAAACACAAATATGTGAAGTTGTTGTGCCTTGGAGATTTCTGAAGCTGACAATTAAAATGCTCCTTGTGTGCCGGACTGTTGGGAGATGTCATGCGAGGCCTGGGTGCTGATCCAGAGAGAGCATTTACATGCATGTTACTGCCTACATCCTGACACAGACCTCAGGGCTGCCTGACCTTTTGACATGTCATTGGCATTATGAGAAGTGATGCTGTTTTAAGCCTGGGAATAAAGGTCGATAAAGCATGAAGCCAAACCACCCATTTGATTAACGCTGAGAAGGCAGTGTGCAACAGTACGGTGAATAAAAAGTGCTGTAAAGCTGTAAGGATTACAATGCATAGTGTTCAAACTGTAAATATGACACCTTTAACTGTATTATCAATACTGCCTTCGGACTCCTCTGAGGGTCTCCTAAGTGCTGGATTATTATACATACAGCCGCCACTTTATTATGTACATTTTACCGGGTTGGACCCCTTTTGCTATCAGAACCGCCTGAATACTTTGTAGCCTACATTCAGCAAGGTGCTGGAAACGTTTTTCAGAGATTTTGATCCATATTGACATGATGATATCACACAGTTGCTACACGTCCATGATGCAAATCATCCCGTTCCAACACATCCCAATAGTGCTCTGTTAGATTGAGATTTGGTGACTGCAGAGGTTGTCTGAGTACACTGAACTCATTGTCATGTTCAAGAATCTAGTTTAAAACAATTTGAGCTTTGTGACATGGGGAGTTATCTTGCTGAAAGTAGCTATCAGGAGATGGTGCACTATGGTCATAAAGGGATGCAACAATACTCAGGTAGGCCGTTGCATTTAAACGACGCTCAACTGGTATTAAAGGACCCAAAGTGTGCCCAAAAATATCCTCCACACCATTACACCACCAGCAGTCTGAATTTACCCGGGGAAAGATTTTATCTCACAATTCAGAATTACGGCTGTTGCTGAATGCGAATCTATGTGTATTATCATAAACAGTGCAATCATAAAGCAGGGAGCGTCTGTGTTTCTGTTACTCTGACTGCAGGCTTATAGTGTTACACTGAGAGACTGTTTATTAGTATGGTGCTTTTAAAAACAGTCTCATAAACTGTGTAAAACTAAATCAATAATCACAGTACTACAGTTTTCTGGTATTATCATTATACTCTTTATTATATTACATCTAACTTCTTACTCTACATATTTTTAATAATCCAGTGCTCCCTCGCCACGTCGCGGTTCACCTTTAGCATCGGGGGTTTTCAAAAAATATTAACGGAAAAAATATATAGCAGATTTTCGCTGTTTCGCAGGGTTTTTGCGGAGCTTTCACATTTCAAATCACAAAATGTATAAAATCTATTCAAAAATATTAATTTTAACAATAAAGGAATGTTATAAATCATAAAATATTACGATTTACAGTAAATAGCGTACTTACTCAGCGGATGAATACGTACCAAAAACGAGAAGTGAGACTAGAGCATCGCCCGCCTGAGTCGCTATGATGTGTTCCCTGTTTGTGAAAGTTTCTTCGTAGACGGAATTCATTCAAGCCCTACGATGTCACTCAAACGTTCTGCAAGCTCTACAGCTAATATAGTGTATAAATACTTTCATAAATATAGCGTCCCTACTTCGAGGATTTTCGTTTATCGCGGGTGGTCCTGGAACGTAATATAACGCCATAAACGAGGGAACTCTGTACATCTAATACATTTGAATCATCGGATTTTCTTTAAAACTGGTTCGTTCACTCATTTATTTTCTTCGCCTCTCTATACTATTACTATAAATATATTCATTGGGTAGCATAAAGTAATTAGTTTAATGTAATTCTCACATCCAGGCATCCCAGTGATGTTGGCTCCCTTTTTGAATCTTGCTCCACCCAAGGTTTCTGCCTTATGTTGTTTTGGGAGTTTCTCCTTGCCACTGCCACCCTAGGCTTACTCAGTTTTGGCTTTGGGCCTAGATAACAGAAGATCATAGAAAACTGTAAAGCTGCTTTGAGACAGTGCTCCATTGTAAAATGCTATAGAAATAAATATATCTGAATCTGTGTACAGAGGAAAAGAAAAACTCAATTACAGCCCAGAGCTTCAATAACACCAGCTAACTACTTAAAACCTTATCATCCGGTGTGCTGTGGTCTAAAGCATTAGAAGTTGATGGTTTTGAAGCTCACTGGTGGTTGGAAAAAGTTAAATGAAATATGCAATTGTTTGACCCCGATGAATATTAATAGCCTCCCTGTGCTCTATTAAAAATGCATGGTTCATTGTGGCTGCTGATCAGGTTTTGGACGCCAATGCAAATTGGACTGTCTTTCTTGTCAACGCGGTAGATGAATAATGTAGTTGTGTTGTATATTCAGCGACACACCATTGGCAGTCAATTAACAAGTTTGATTGGTGTGTGAACTCATTCTTTTGAACTGTTAATTTTATGTAAATAGTATTCCCTCTTGTTCTCTCGCTTGCAGGTTTGCTGTAAAAAGACATGCCCACCCGCTCAGGCTGCGGTAACCTGAGCTAGGCTCTTAATAATTGATCATTACACACCTGCCTGTTGAAGCTATGGGAGATTTTTTTTGTTTCAGCGATTGCAGAGCTTCGTCGTTGCCTCTTTTGATATTCAAATCAACAAATAATAGGTCTTTTTTTGAACCCGAGATGGCGACTTGCTCGATCGCGCCCTTGGCCGAGAGATCCCCTTGTCTGATCTGATCTGGCTTTCAGTGGCGGCTGATTCGGCTTGATGGCTCATAAATGGAATGCCAATGACCATTTGTTGTTGATGTCTGCGTGACGCGCGAGTTAGATTTCGCCGGTCGTAGATGTATTGCTCTCACGCTTTGCCAAATATTGCTCGTAGGTAAATGATCCAATGATTGATCTGGCCGCTGGAAAGCCGTGCCGCTCCCCCATCCAGCGCAGTCTCTGTAATTTGGTGCAGCAGAGGCAGATGCTGAAGATTCATCAAAGTTGACAAGTGAACCCAGAAGCTAGGACTCATGGGAAACCCATATGACTATGGAAATTGATGTGACTATTTCTTCCCTCGGGCACAGCACTTTTTTTGTTGATCTGTTGTTTCCAAATTAAATTTCAACCTTTGATTTTATTACATGTAGGCAAAAAAGCACTTGTTAACAGTGGAAATCTGACAGCAAGCTGAAAGGTTAAGTCGCACAAGACATTACGTGCTAGTTTCAATTTCCTCGCCCTAGCTGATTCTCCATGAGCGAAGGCCTGCTTAATTTATGGCTTAGCACACAGTATGTAATGGGGGACTAAGCCTGCTCTAAGTTAGCATGGTAATCTGGTTTAGAAAGGCGATATCCGTGGTTGTATGCTAATCGGCTAAAGACCTTGTTTTACGAAATGGATCAATACATTTGGCCTGCTACGATCCCTGTAGAGGTCACCACGCTCCTTGCACTCCCCCACTGCTAAATACTTCCCTCAAGCTCCAATTAGCACCTTCTCACTTCCAGCTGTTTACTCTGACCGCAGTGCTCAGACCTGGGTTTCATTTCTTTATCCGCTGGCTCTCTCAGGACCTGACCTCTCCACCGCTTGTGCATATCTCCCATCATTGACTTTTACAGTGAAGATTACTGCACAGAGGAACCTTCATCCTTACGAGTTTCTTTTGGCTTATCAGCTAATTATCATGCTGCTAATTGCATTTATCAGCAACCCATATGGATGGTGTGTGTTTTGATGTGTGAAACAGGAATTATGGTGTTAAAGTAGCATTTAACATGTGACTTGCTAGCACGTCTTTTACAGACCACAATGTTCTTATCACTCCTTTATACAGTAGTTCATTTTTAGAGAACTCGATGTCATTTTTTATGACCAGCTTCTCTGAGTTTCTCTGCTTATATTACCATGGCCCAGCCATGCAGGCATCAGTACATATCATACGTCATATACAGCATATGTTCTGTTCTACAACGAAAAGTGGAGAGAATTGAGATGTTTAACGTAAAATATGAAAGATTGTATAGCATATTTCACACACAGAATTGGATCGATTTAAGATAGCACTTATATTTCGAGTTATTCAAACTTGCAACGAAAAAGGTTTATTTGTTTTTAAAAAAATCAAAGAACAAAAAAGATACTTGTTTGCACTTCAGAAACAAGGCATCTTATTGAAAGTTATACCGACAATTGTGCCTAAATCAATTTGTGAATTTGTCAGGAACAAATTTAATTGTGAGGGAAGTATATCGCCACACCCCTGATATCACACCAAGTGTTATAAAACTGAAAGGAAACGTAAATATAAATAAATATGACATATAATACATATATTTAGCTGGGTGACAATAATCTGATTGAAAGTAATTACAGAAACAGTCAATGGTGTTCTTTCTTGGTGATGGTGATCTCATCCATAATATTACAAGGCGGTTCTATCTAAGAAGGACTTGGAGTCACTTTTCAATTTACTGATGAAGGTCAGTTGTTGTTCTTATGTGTAAATAGGAAGTGAGCGAGTCATATTTGACATGTAGTAGTAAAGCAGCCTGGCTAAATATCTGTGCCAATTAGACATTACTGCTTATAAGTTAAACAGAAACATTTAATTGAATGTTAGATAATTATTCCATAACAACACAAACGTATTAGTATTAAGTCGATAAGCAGCATGATTAGAATGTGAAGGTGCATCCAGCTGTTGCTTGTCTAACAGATAATGAACACAGCAAACTCAGAAATATGGCTGATTGGTGTGTCATTACAGTCACGTTTAACGTGGTCACGGGAAACCCCTTCTAATTATGGATATTTCAGCAACACTCAATTTTAAGACGTTCATAGTATAAAACATATATTTTTGGATTCTCCATTGACAAACAGTGGTGGTAGAATGGGTTGCACTGATACCCCAGTGACTCTGAATATGACACATTTATAGGTTCCCACTTCCATCAGCTTAGTCCAGCTTTTTGCTCCATTTTTTATCCGTTGTCCCTAATCCAAATCCATATAGAATTAGTTTACCAATTTTGATTGAGAACTTGGCTGGCTTGCACTGAACCTTGACCGCAGTTTCATCAGTCACCTTGAAAATGCACTACAGTACATGCCTAAAGTTAGACAGGTCTTATTGTCTAACGGCAGAAGCCAACCTCACCTTCATGTTCCCAAATCTGAGCCCTCTTATGACATAGCACCAATCCCCATACTAATCTCCATGTTTGGATATATTTTGTTGAGTGTCCACAAACCTTTGTCTATATAGTATGTTTTTTTTTTTCAAGTAGGTAGGAAAGTAGATTGATTCATTCATTAAAAAAACATCATCCGTTAAAACATTAACATCACAACACACAAGACACAGACATTACACAATGCATACAACATTTACATTGCAACATGTTTGATAATGGTGGATTTAGCTATTTGTTTAATTAAACAATTGACTGATCTAGCGCTGGTTCTGGTTTTGAACTCTGTGTCTGGTGCTGGTGTTTGTTCCAGGTGGATGATGCCGTGTTCTGCGCAGGTCAGATCGCGCTCGTCCCGTGCACCATGCAGCTGCTCAATGCAGGCCCAGGCTCACAGGCCCGCCTTTGTTATGGCCACATGGAGAAAGTCCTGGGTGCCATGAGTGCTAGTCTCAAGCTGGGCCACACGCTGCAGGCTCACTGCTACGTTACACACCACGAACATATACCAGCCATCAGAAAAGCCTGGAACAGCAAGATACGGGACACTAAAGATCAGGTGAGGATTTGCTCTTCTTTTTTTTAACCTTGTTGTAGCATTCACACTTACACACTAAAGGACCACACGTTAAGAACCACTGACTGAGACATTTATAGAGCAGGTTAGTATTTACTAGTACTACTAGCAATGAATAATTATTTATTTTCTTGATCATGCGTTGCGTTACACAGTCTCCCAAAAGTATTTGGTAGCCACTTTGCAGGTGTTGCGTTTTATTCTAGAGTTACCAGATTGAAACAAGCAATCAGGTCAAACAAAACCAAAAGAAGTAACACATTTTAGAATAATCAGACCTGGAATATATGTTTGATTACACTAATAGCTAGCATAGCTTTGTGTCTGGATACATTTGCTTGTATGCACAGACTAAGAAAACCTATTGAAATCAAAATGAGGATTATACCTGTGCCGAGAAATCCTACTACTGAGTTAAAATTCAGCTCTCTTTATGGGATTTCTTAATCTGATCTGTAGAACGGCATTGTGCATTTTACATGGACTGATGACTGGAGAAATCCAATTATGATAAGATTAGTAAGTGTACGTAAATGAAAATGAAAACTAAAAACATCTTTAGGGAGTGAGTCGTCATATGCGCGACTGCAGGAACAAATACTTTAATTTGCGTTTATTCAGTTGATACATTTTTGCCATCATTGAGCCGGCGGTGAAAGGTATTGTTGTGCTATACAATTTTCTTCATGTTAACTTTACACTAGGATGAAAAGGATTTGGGAGTCCGACTGGAAAATGTGGTTTGGATGAAAACTGCTGCTGGAATGTGAAGCATGCTGTGGTTGTGTTGTGTTTGGATTTCGATTAATAGAAATCCCCTGTACTTGTTCCACTGGATCTGTTAAAGTCAAAATTGTTTAGGCATCCTGAAAGCAACCCTTAGTGTAGAGAAAAGGTGGTGATTTGAACTCTGCTGGAATCTACTATCCCCTGTGCCCCGCCTCAGACAGAAGAGGCAGAAGTGGCTCATATTTACCAGAATGTGCGCTCATGAAAAGTTGATGCTGTGGGAAACGCTGATGTCTTTGATAATCCGGAGCCTGGCACCAAGGCAGATGTCTTCCTAAGAGCCTCTTTAATCCCCAGCCCCTCTTTTGAGGTGTCGCTGAAACCTCAGAGCAGCTTATCTCCCCCTTGCTCCCTTCGTGACCCCCAACTCCACATGGCTAATAAAGGCAGGAGGCTCCCCGTCCTGGCTTCTCCTCCTCTGTAATCAGTGTGGCTAAGTGAGCAGAAAAAGAGGGCTTTAAATAAGGGATGTCCTGTCACCACGTCAGGTCCTCTCTTAGCCTCCACACTGACCTGAGGTGTGAAATGATGACAGCAGCTGACTAGTCAGGGGGAAAAGGCATGTCCCTTCAGGTAGCTCACTGGTTTAGGGATTGTCAGTTACGTTTGGCATTGAGAGACTGAAGTGTTAAACAGTTCACATTCGAGTTTGAGGGAAAGGGACCAAAACATCCAGGGTGTTCAATCAACCACCTGTCACTGTTTAACTATTTCCTGCTTCCCTTCTTGGGAAGAAACTTAGCATTAATGTTAAAATGATGTGACAGCCACCGTTGTTTTCCTTCAGTGAAAAAGATTTCGGACTGTTTACAGAGGTTACTTGGTAGACACTGGTTCATAGCTGGTCTTGCCTTAAGTCCTGGACTGCCCATCACTATCTTGGCATAATGAGATAAATAGGGCGGCTCTGCCATCATGCAGCAACTCTGTCATATAAATTCAATGGTTACGATACTTATCGGTACAACGGTAGTAATATGTTTACTTTTAGCACTTTACTAAATGTTTAGTCTTTAGTCAAGTGCATGAAATATATGTTTTTTTTTCCATGTCAGAGTTTTGGGACTGTTTATTACTCCATAATTACAGGTTGCGTATTGAATCAGTATAACAATTCTCACTTGTACTCATCGCTGTCAAGACATCCTGGCATTTTGCATTTTGTTTAAACAAATAACGGGTTGTTTTAGTAAAATTAGGAACAGTTAAACAGGATAAACCATAAATGTTTCAGGCATTCCAACGTTTGTTTCAGGCGGCTCTTTAATGCAGAGCTGATAGGATGTAGGCTATTACTGACACATCATTATACTGCTCACATAAAAATCTGCTTTTTGTGAACAGTGTATTTAAAAAAGTACTGTGGGATAATGTTCAGGCATTAGAGGAAAATAGCCGGTGCTACAGCTGTGACGGGTTTTCAAGCACGACTTATGACATTCGTGCTTTAATACATTAGTCACAGGAATCTCGCAAGGTGCTGCTAACCCTCTGATTTTTTCACTAACACCATACAGGCTAAACAGAAAGCTAATCATTGCTTGCCTGTAGGTGTTTTGGATTGATCACTATTGATTGTGTACAAACCATGTGTCCTGTCCTATTTATCCGGATGGGTAAACATAAAGGTGTTATTCTCCCTGGGCTTCTACATTCACTGCACTCCAGTCACACCATCAAGTCTATTTTTATGGCATCGATGGCAAAACATTTATCACATGTACCTTGGTGCTGTTCATCTTGCTCTTAGTAATCCATGTGGAAAAGTCTTTAATAGAAGCACGGTATCATTATCTGCACACTGCAGCCATCTATGTAGTTGCTGCTCATCCTTAAGTTATTTAATCAGGTGGATGAGGAAGTGTACAGTGTTAACTGGGGGCACAATACGGTTACTGGGTGCAATTCAGAGTTACGGTACCGTGCAAAGTCTTAGGCAGCCATTAGATTAGATATACTAGTATTTCACCATTGGTGTAATGGCCATATATATACTGATTACAAATATTGAACTATATGAACTATATAATTATGAAATAACCTCTAATCTTTGTCTCCTTAACGTAATACAACCAGAAAATGCAGTATAAATCGTTAAAAACTGGGGAAAAAAAAAAAAAAAAACATCTTTTGGAAGTGTTGAAAGATATGCTAAACCTCACAAAGATCAAGTGAAGAGTTTTGGGAGAAGTATATATGGTCATTGTACCATTGCCAAAACAACACATTTAGTAGTGGTCTAAGACTTTTGGACAGTACTATAAGCACATGTGTGTTTATAAACAGGTTGCACGGGCTAAATGTTTAAATACGAATAATATATGAATAATTAATGTATTTAGATTCGTGTTCATAACAATTAGCTTGTTTCAGTTGTTTACACAACATGTACATTGCACACACCGAGGTCTGAAATCAGAGTAAAGATGCTATTGGTACTGGACAATAATCTGATTAGTAAAGCTGGATTTTAGCCCAGAAAGTGGATTAATTGGCACACATGATTTCATGATTTTTATATCTGCACATTTTCAGCTAAAATACATACTCTGTACTAAAGGGTGTGCTTAGGGCTGTCATCATGAAAGCCGACTATTAATTGTCATACACATAAATGTCAAACGATTTAATTTGTTTTTGCAGCCAGAGAATCAGAGAATGCTCTGAAAGAGAGGAAAGAGAGAGAAAGAAAATGGGTGAGAATGCCTTGTGGATTCCAGAGGTCAGAGGAAAATGGACTGGTTTGAGCTGATAGAAAGAAAGCAGTAACTCAAAAATCAGAAGAGCATCTCTGATTGGACAACATGTTGTACCTTGAAGCAGACGGGCTAACCTGTGTCATCAGAATAATGCCAAATACTGATATATTAAACATGTAAGTTCAGTATATAGTATTTATATGCTGCTTTTACTGTAGGCATTATAACAAAAAGTTCATTTTAGGCCTCAGATGAGCAGCCAGATGTGACAGGGCTAAAAAAAAAAACGTCCTGAGGGGCATAAGGAAGATACTGTAATAATTAAATTTCAATTTGAAATATGCAGGCAGCTTGAAAGGCTTATTCAGCGTCTACTGTAGTGCCGCTTATATTGAACTTTTCTTCCTTAATGTCGCCCTGTATTTAAGTACCTATTATACTCATCTTTTGTATTGTTTGGGGGGTTTGCTGTTCTTTTTAAGAGCACTACTGAGGAAGTGCGGCTCTGTTTTAAGTAAGTGACCAGCAGTGAGTGAGAGGGGGTGTAATATTAGGCTAACCGCAGCTACTCAGTCCACTCGACGAAGGCCTCCCGCTGGGCAGGAAATGTAGGGGAACTGCCTAAGCATCCAGGCTCCATCAGCTCCCTGCTGCTCAACGACTTTACACCAGTTCCTTATTATGGTGTTTATTGTTCGACTCGCACGCCTCTCCCTCCTCCGCCCCGGCTCAGACACACATCGCACACTGTGAAAAAAGAGCGAATGAACGAGGGAGCACGAAAGAAGGGAAACAATCAGCAGGGAAAACCATACACAAACACACTTTATGAAAACATAAAAATGCAAATAGAGCCCAGTGATCGTGCAGCTTGAAGTTGTCCAGTCTGAAACACGCAGTAAGGAAAGGGAAAGTGTGGAGACGGTAAGCTGTAATGAACTAATAGGTGGATTGCATTAAGGGGGACCTGCTGCCCCTGAGCTCTCAGGCACACCATATATCAACATTTGTCACCTTTTTATTATATTGGATTAATCTAATAAATGTTTCTGTGTGGTGCTTTTACGTCTGGCTGCTAGAGTCTGAATGCGTTCTCCAGAAGATGTGAAGAGGAAAATAATAAAATAAAGAGGAGACGAGGGGAAAGGAAAAAGTGATTTAACAGCCTGAGACAAGTCAGAGGAATAGAGTCGGAAAGTTTCGGGTGTTTGAAGGTAGTGACCTGTGAGGGCGTAGTTGGTGGAGGCTGCCTAGCGAGGGCCTGAGGGCTGGCCTTTAAGCCTGGGTGAGCAAGGCCCTCGAGAACGCCACGCTCCCAACATCTAACGCCTCACTCGACCCTCGGCCCTCCCCGATCCACTCGCGGCACTCGATGACTATTGACAAGCGCCGAGCTCGACCCCTCCAGCGACTCACGTAAAGTGCTCACCTTACATTTATCATCAGAGAAACAATGCATCTACACCATCAGAGAGCTAAGAGCAGGCATGTCATCCGAATTAAGCTCAGCCACTCACAGGCACGTGATCACGCCCTTTTGTTGTTTACTTGTTTTCATGCACTCTCGGGCAGTTGTTGATTTGCTGCCGATACACAATTAGGCCTTTGTTAAAGTTTAATCTCGAGGTAAGTGCTGCATTCATGCAGGAGGAGGATTGGGTCATTTTCAGGGCGCCTCAGATGGTTTCGAAAGATGCCGCTCCCATTCCTGTCAATGACTGTTCTCTCGCCGTTTTGAGCGAATGTCAAAATAAAGTGTATGTAACCTGTCATTATTCTGCACTCACCGAGTGGGGTGTAAGTGGATGAAAATTGATCCGGCAAATTGAAAAGGGGGTTAAGTGTCTTTGCCCTATCGACTCGAGACGAAATGACTGCTTTATAAAATGCTCATTTCTCCACCATTAGCATATGAGGCTACCGCGGTGTTATTTGAGGGTTACATTGTAGCGTGCAGGCAAGAAAACGTTTCGGAGACGATAATGGCCTGCACCCAGATGAAAGAAAGGAGACTTTAACTCTGCAGATTACAACATTTAAAGCCATCACGACAGGTTTCTAATAGATGTGTGCATGCAGCGAGATGGTGTAAAAGCTCTTCTAAACCGTTCTGTCAAAAATTACCTTCTGGAGAAATAATGCATAGGGTTCAGAAAACAAGCGGTGTGTATTTGAGCCGCCATTGTGCTGTGACAGGCATGATTTCATGAACGTCGTCAGGCAAAAAAAGCACTGAAATTGCTCAGAGTTTTGCAGTGACTGGTAATATTACTAAGTTGAAATAAACAAATGGGCACAATAAAAGAGAAAATGGTTGTTGCGTCGGTTTTGCTTCTTGCTTAAAATTTATAATTTATTTCTATCTATCACAATTTTTGTACTGAGGCGCTCATTTTGTTCTTACAATGCTTGCTTCACCTACTGATAAGGGCATCGGAAAAAATCATATATAAGAAAAACAAAAAGCTTATTTACAGTGTTCTGCCTCAGATGCAACAGGGTGCTGACAACATTCCTGAGAGATTCTGGTCCATATTGACATGATAGCTTGAGGCGGTTGCTGCAGATTTGTTGTCTGAATCCATGATACGAATCTCCCGTTCCACCACATGTTAAAAGCGCTCTATCCAAATGAGATCTGGTGACTGTGGAGGCCATTTGAGTCCAGTGAACTCGCTGCCATGCTCAAGAAACCAGATTGAGATGATTTCAGCTTTGCCACTTTATCCTGCTGGAGAATGGTGCACTGTGGTCAGCAACAAAACTCAGGTAGGGTGTGCTATTTAAACAATGCTTAATTGGTATTAAAACTGGAGCTGAAATCGGAGAAAAATATCACCACTTCTAGCAGAAGCCTGAACGTTCATACAAGGAAAAATGGATCTGTGATTTCATGGTGTTTATGCCTGACCAGTTATCAAACATTGTTAAGTTGTGTGAATTCTAGCCTTAGTTGCCTGTTCTAATCTGACAGCAGTGGTACAGATATTCTTCTCTGCATGCCTCATTTGTAGTGGTTATTTGAGTTACTGATGCTTTTCTATCAGCACAAACAAGTGTGACCGTTATCCTCTGATCTCTGGCATCAACACGAAATCCCAGTAGATCAGCAGTTTCTGAAATATTCAACAACCAGTCACTTAAGTCAACTTTCTTTCTTATTCTCATGCTCGATTTGATCTTCAGCAGGTTGTCTTGACCATGTCTGCACTCCTAAATGCACCGATTTGCTCCCATGTTATTGGCTGATTATATATTTGCACTAATGAACAGTTGAACAGCTGTACCTCATGATGGGAGCAGTGAGTGTACATTCGCTTCAGTTTCACAGCATTTGTAAGAAGTTAAGCCCCTTAATTTTCCCTTTTTTCTTACATACTTCTGCCACTCTGTCTTTCCTCACCGTAAATGTAGAAAATATTTCTTGAAAATTCGTAACATTTTGTCTATGCAGCGATTTTCAGTAAATAGTACCTTGAGTCATGTGATCTTGTGAAACTTTCTACTTCAGATGTCCCTTCGTTTTTTATTGCCCATCAAATACACGTCTGTTCTGCAGCATTAAACTAGGAATGACTGTGGCCTCCCTTTAGTACAGTGTACCATTTTGCCACCATCTTGTATGGAACTTGTGTTATGAGTGTGTTACCACTCTGTCTTGTCTTGCAGGTGGCGTGCTACGGAGCAGAGGAGATTCAGTGTCCCCCTCTGGTAGTTGCAGTGCTACCCGCTTTACCCAGAGGTGCACAGGTGGAACTGCATGTCATCGCTGTGCAGGACGACCCAGCACAGAGGACCTACAGTCACAAAACCACTGAGATCCCAGGTGGTGCCATCCACTGGCAAGTGCTGCAGTCCAGTAACCATCAGTACTGCAGTGTCTCCCTCTGCATTTCCCTGCATGCAGGTTCTGATCACACGGAAACAGAGGGCATCCTGCAGGCTGTGTGCACCAGCTTTAAGCAAGCACTAGATCAGACAGAGATGAAACTTTTTCCCCTATGTACCAGGGTCTTCTTCAAGGACAGGAACAAGTTAGCCGGGGCACTCTGTGCTGGTAAGTTATCTCACTCAGTATATTAAATAAAGCTACAGTGCTAATACCACTGTTGCTATTATCACTACCATGGCTCATACCAATACTACTACTATTTCCACTAATAATAATAACTAAATAAACAAAAAGAAAAGAACTATCACTGCAACTACTACTACTAATATACTATTAATATTATTTCCTAGTACCACATCTCCTGCATCTACTACATCACTACCATTACTAGTGTAGTGTGCATGCGCACAATGGACTGGCCAGGGATGTTTCCTGCTTTGTGCCCTGTGCTGCCAGTTAGGTCCCAGCCCCCTGTGATACTTTATTGTATTAATTGGGTATAGCAGCATTCATTTCAATGTCATTTCAGTTTTTGGCTTTTGCGTAAAATATAGATTATGCTTAGTCATTTAATTATTGTTAGTTTTAGTTTAGCTTTATATGTTTTAAATGCTGTTTAATCTAGTTTTTGTCAGCTCAGTTTTAAAAGTATATATAAAGCTTAATTGTAGTCATGCATGTTTAAAGGTTTTACTACTTATTATTAGGTAATATTTATTACTAACTGTCATAAACAATGACATCCAAACATTCCAAATTATGGAAGCATCATGGTCACTTTCCATTTTGCATTTCTTCAATATTAACATGCTGACAATTGAACTAAGATGACTTTTTGTGCAATTAAACAGAGCAGTGTGTATACAATAGGGTTTCTTATTTTTATTTTTCTTATTTTCTTATATTTAAAAACAAAGTGAATGGAGACAGTGTTTGTTCACTAACATTTGAAATAACAGTACCAATGATGTATAAATGTCGCGCTAATGAACTAAACATGAAACACATCAAACTAAAGTTTTGCATATGTAGCTAGCCGGCTAGCACGCTGACGTCAGTCTTCGTTAACGGTAACGGTAATAACATTATGGTATGCACCTATAGCTCCATGACTATAAATACTGATACTGTTCTAAAATGGTCTGTAGTTGAAACAGCATTTTCTACGACACCGGGGACTGATTTTATCCTTCTATTTTGTGTATTTTATTCAGGTGGAGAAACGGACTCTTGTTTAGACCTGTTTGAGGAGTAATTGATTAAAAGACTAAGATTTATTTTTTATAGTAATCTCGTGTCATCACGTAAATTATTTGATCAGGAGTGCTGAAACATCTACGACACTAAGCTTGCGTAAACTGAACGCCTTCTCTGGCATTTGCATTAACACTGGACTTGACATAATCACGTGAACATGTGGAATTGTCAAACGTATGTTTGAATGCATCTGTTGAAACACCACTGAAGTGGAATTGGATGCTTTGCCATATTAGACACTAATGCCCCACGAGGGTGCCACAGGGTGGCTTCATGGGTCAGAGCTCCTGCTTAGCACCAGCTTGGGAGGGTACATAAATATAGCTTTCAGCTATTAATATGGGATGGAAGCTGTGAAGCTCTGTCTGCTGGAAATGTAGCTATGTTCCAGTTGTCGCTTATAGTGGCGTTTGTAAGTTTGGGGAATCCAAATATTTTCTATATTTTGCCCTAGTACATCATCAAATTTAGATGTAGATAATGATAATACAGTTAAACAAATGAGACCAAATATTATTTTTGGTCATTTATTTATTGAGGAACATTGTCCAGTTTTAGCAGTGTATCTGTGAGTGACGACGCTTTGTAAACCTCTAGGATGAGTTAATGGGATGACAATTGGGCATCTACACTGCACACAAAAAATTAGGGGATGTTTAATTATGGGATATTTTATTTTGAAATATCCCTGAATTTTGTGAAAGCGTATTATGGTATGAACAATTCAAACCATGGACCTCAGTAGAACTGTTGATGCTTGAAGAGCTGGAAAGCTGAAAATCATCTCTAAAGGGTTTGACTCCACCAGTCCAGACGGTTTGCAAAGACCATTTTTATTTGGTCGACCAACAAAGAGCACTCCCATACAAGGAGTGTAATAGTCTTAGCTTTTAAACAGCTCAGCGTCACTGCTGGACTGAAAAGAATCCATCTGCCAAGAATGTTCAGCCACCAGCTTTTAGGCGGCATCCTGTGTACGAGTGTACAGTAAATGATCGCAATGTTTAAATACTCCAGCGCTGCTGTATCTGATCCACTCTTACCAGCAGAACACACACTAACAAACCATCAGCTCGTCAGTGTCACTGCTGAGAATGATACACCACCCAAATAGGACCTGACCTGTGGTGACCCTGTGTGTGGGGGTTGAGGGTGGGGGGTTTCATTTTAAAACAAAGTGCTTCTGTATAATAAAATGGACTATGAAACATAAAATTAAATTTATAATATACCAAGGAGTTTATAGTCTATACAGTAGCGGAACCTATTACACGTTTAAAACATTCACATTAACTTATGGTCAGTCAAAATCATTGCCATGAATCGTATTTTAGAATGAAGTATCATGAATGAATGAATATCTCATGTAATTCAGTGAGTAATGGATTCAAAATTAAAATACAATAAAAATAATACACTTAGTCTGCTGTCAAATTTGGTATTTTAGGTGCTAACCTAACTGCAGCATGAAAGCTTTGTAAAGCCCGGTGGATACCGTTCCTGTTTTCTTTTTGGTTGGCTGTAATCACTAAATTTTTAAGGACTCATTAGGACTTATTTGCACTAAGAATACTGTACTGTAAATGTAAAGAAAAACACAGAGAACTCAGAGGTCTGAGAGCTATTGTGCATCTGCATCCTGAAAAGAGTTTCACCTTTTCTCAATGTGCATGTCTCAACTCATACAGGTTTAAGCAAGTGCGCTGAATACCATGCAAACCACGAAAACAGAGACAAACTTTTTGTAGTCAAAATGCGTTGAAAACCAAAGTACCACTGTATAATATAATAGACAAGATAAAAAAAATTATAGAATCTAACCTAATGATATTATATACGTAACTAGATTTTGTCTTTTCTCTCCGAGCTTATGTTAGATGTTTCTCCTCAGGATCACGCTACTGGTCTTCATCAACAAAAATCCAGCAGACGATGCACCTCCAATAACTTACTGCCGTAATTTACATACAATACAATACAATTTGACTATATATATATAATAGATTGTATTAATAGCAATATATATACCACACACACACACACAGTGATCCCTCGTTTATTTTCAAAGTAGGGACGCTATATTTATGTAAGTATTTATACACTATATTAGCTGTAGAGCTTGCAGAACATTTGAGTGACATCGTAGGGCTTGAAGTAATTCAGTCTATGATGAAACTTTCACAAACAGCGAACACATCACCGCAGATAAAAACCCGTTTTTGGTGCGTATTCATCCGCTGAGTAAGTACGCTGTTTACTGTAAATCGTAATATTTTAGGATTTATAACATTCCTTTATTGTAGGAATTAATATTTCTAATACATTTTTTATAAATTTTGTGATTTGTTTAAATGTAAAAGTTCAGCAAAAACCCTGCGAAACAGCGAAAATCCGCATTATATTTTTCCATTAATATTTTAATATTTAACATTTTAAACCCGCGATGCACCGAGTCCGCGAAAGGTGAACCGCGAAGTGGCAGGGGACACTGCATATATAAACATCTAGGCCAAGGAGGATGGGTCCCTTTTTGACGCGGAAGGTTTCTTCCTTCTATATTCAGGAAATGTTTCCTCTCCACTGTCACCCTATACTTGCTCAATTTGGGATTGGCCTTTTAAAATGATATAATATTGCAAAGCAATGCACCATTGTTAAAAGCACTATATTCATAAATATGACTTGACTTGATTTTGACTATAATACAGTGGCGTACCTAACAAATAAACTTGTTACTAGGATCACAGAGTGTTTCCGTTTCACACTGACCAGTGCTAAGTGCTACTGGCCAATACACAGACTGATCATGTGTGAGTCGTTCTCTGTTCCAGCTCTTGCTCTGCTTTTCTGATGCTCGCTTGGCCTTGCAGCAACATTGCTCACTCACCTCAGCATAAATGAACAATTTTCATGAACCGCTAATTGCTCAGCCATTTACCACTTCATTTGAACCAATTTGAGGTGCAGCACAGCCAAACCTCAGCAAAAGCCCTGTAAGCTAACTACTGTTGGCATTCTCTCACTGGATCCTGTCACTGCCCGTCCCTAGAATTTGATCATTTTCTTTTTTTTTTCCAAAGCATAGGATTAAATATATGAAATGAAATATTCGGTTTACTGTAATCATTAAGCTTGCTCTGATGAGTGCAAAATTTTGCCGTCATTTCAGTGAATGCGTGTAGGGCTTCCTGAGCCAGCCCAGCGTTGCTATTACTTTGCTAATGTACTGGCTGTGCTGATGCGTGTAATGGCTGTAGAGATGGTTATTAAAGGCAGGAGAAAACTGAGAATGCCAACGCACCCAACAGCATGTACATGTAAAACAAACAAACGTGCTGTATGTTCGAGTTGCTGTTCTAGCTTTGAGGCTAAAGGAAAGTCGTACAATTACAAAATCTTTAGGTATTGAATTAGTGGGATATCCCTGTTTCATTTTGCAAACTGTTGTTGAGCTAAAAGCCACTCAGCTCTGCAGGACGTACCACACGCTTAGATAAAAGTACTTTTTTTTTCTTAATTAGGACCAAAATTCCATGTTCACAAGCATTGATTTCAATCATGGCGCATATTAGTTAATTACCCAGCATGGGCTCTTTGAGTTTGTGCTCGACTCACTCTTCAGCATCTTAATGAAAGGGCTTAGCAAGTGTTTTTGAAAAGAGCTTTCACCTTTCTGTCTACTTTTTTAGCACTGCCCATTTTCTCACAGGACCATTGGTAGGGCAGTTCATTATTCACATTGGGGTGTCACTCTGCTGTTTCTCTTGAGTATACTTTATACATATATAACAACATTTCATCCCATCATCCTCACTTAAATTTACATGGAGTTATGAACAGCCAGTGGATGCGACTGTGAGCAGCTTTTTAGTCGTTCAGGTCATCATGATCCTCTCACAGTAATACAACTCAACATCAGAAATGGTATGGAAAATGCTAAACAAGCATATAAACCAACAAAGCGTTTTTACATTCATCCATTCACTTTTTTTATCTGCTTGATCCTGGACAGGGTAGCATGAGAGCCGGTGAACAGGTCACAAGGCGCGAGCAATAGACAATAGAGAATAATCATAAGTTCATATTTAAGGACTTTTTTGTGGATGCTGATTTTCACCAAATCAATTGACGTGACTGTTTTAAAATTACTTGATTTTTACCCCATTGCCATCCCTAAATTTCCTGTTTTTGAATGTGCTACAGACCCGAAATGCAAAAATAGATCTTTATTAACAAATTAAATATAGTTGATCAGACAAAACATGAAATATATTGGGTTTATACTGTCTGAAATGAAACAAACATTAAAGGAAATGTACCGCGTGCTGCATTTCCTTTTTCGTTTGCATTTTTCATACCATCTCACCTTGTTTTTCATTTGGTATTGTAAGTCTGTGTGTATATATGTGTTGTAGAGTTATGGGGCTGTAAGTCCAGCTCTGTATATCTGACTGCATGCTGTGTAGTTCTGAGAATATATTGATCACTCTTAGCCTAATGAGTGTCTTCAGGGTTATTACTTTGGGACGGCCATTGTTGTGATTTGAATTTGAATGAGCGCTTTGGATTAACTTGCTGTATTGTGGATTTGTATGTTCTAGGGCTTCAAGAAGGTTTGGCGCTGGTTTTGGGTTCGAGAAGTCTGGCGCTGGCTCTAGTTCCTGTTTTGGAGTTGCCAGACTGCACTGTGCTCCACCTCTCATGCTGGCTCAGTACGTAGGACCAGAGGTGGCAGAGCAGATGGAACCTTCTTGTTTTTCATCTTCTTGTTCATTTCAAGAAAAACGGTTCAGCATCAAAATCTCACTGGACTGCAAACAGAGGCGGGTAATGTGTGAGACCTGAAATAGTGCCGTGTTTCCCCAGTATACAGCTCAATTTATTTTCATGACTACCTATAAAATAAGAAATAAAACATTGCAGGTGGTTTATGGTTAAGATCATTGTTCAAATCAAGGAACAAATAAATACTACAATCATGGACCAGTTGTCAGATGAATTGTACTTGACCAGGAGCTACACTGCCACTGCAAATGCTTACAAAACTTTCAGAGCAAATGTACACTGTTGGTAAATACACTGCTTACAAAAAATAGGGGATATTTCATGATGGGATATTTCATTATGAACTATCCTCTGATTTGTATAAGCAGCAGAGTTAACTAAATGTCACGTTTGACCTGTTGTCTTCCTTATCGACTTTATGTACACGGTATCTTTGTATCTT
>JAUZST010041950.1:0-26562 GCA_034779995.1 Parotocinclus haroldoi
AATTAGGATTCAACCAAGGAAATACGTTAGCGTTAAAAAGGGGGTCAGATTACTGTCAAATTTCAGACACTGTGAAGCATTTATTACACCCCTTGTTCGACTTTAGTTTTCTGTTGTTTCACGTGTTTACGCAAAATACAGTTTGCAATGCAATTGGATCACATTCCGAGGCATACTGTGGTAGAAAAGTTACTTTGCCCACCCGTATTCAGACAAAACCCGCCCATTGAACTAGGATTGGTTCCTTGGTCTACAAATCGTCAATTAAAACCATTCGTGTTAACCAAATTGGTCGAAATTAAAGTCTCCAACAGGACGTAATCATAAGCCTGTCCTCTATGGGACACCATACTGAGCTGGGGGACGATCCTCCGAAGGCCTCCTCTCCCTGAGACACTTTTGAAGGTGCCCAACCTAGCCTGAAGGCATCTGGAGTGTTGGGTTACTGTATTAGACCGCTGCACCATCCACACTTAAGAACAGGAAAGGGAGAATTGAGATTCAGACCCATGTATCAGTCTGGAGGTGAATTTATTCTATTCTTACTATCAAGAAACATAAACACAGCTGAGGTTCGGAAGTAAAAGTTCAGAAAAAGACACCAAAATGTCTTCACTAGTCTTCCACATTTGTGAAGGAAACATATATCAGGGTTGCACTTTTAAAAAAAATAAAAATAAGAACCAGGCTGTTTATCCAGGAGCAAGGTGTGTTTGGTTCATGTCCTGGAACAAAACTTAGACCTTAAACTCTAGCCAAGGGTCCAGTCTAATAAAGATGGCGAAAGTTTCACTTGTAACGAAGCCTGAGGAAATAAAGAAATCACACACCAAACATGGTTTATTGACACTGTACATTTAGGGCCAGGACATGATTGAGTCAAGTTGCTTTTCCTGTTAAAAAAAATCTCATTTTAATGCACAAAAGAACCGAACGAAGAAAGACGTTGTGATGCTAACGTAGCAACCAATCCTGCTCAAGGAACTAGAAAACGCTGCCTGAATACGGGTGGGAAACAACATGACGCCGAGACACGTCGTCACGTCAGCGCTAAACCGATTCAGGCTAACGTTAACCGGCTAGGCGGTCGGTTCGGTTCGCTGACAGGCTGCCTAATTTGGCCGAGAAGACGTTTTAATTTGGCCGGGAGTGCACTTGGGTTTTTTTTTAAAGCCGAAATGGGCTGCGTGTTCCGGAGCGATGAGGTGTGTTTGGCCCAGCTGTTCTTACAGTCCGGATCCGCGTATGAGTGTATCAGTGAACTCGGGGAGCTCGGGCTGGTCGAGTTCAGAGACGTGAGCGCTGTTTTAACTTCTTATTTCACAATTACAACAAGCACTTTAAGTCTGAATCTAACTTCGGACTCTGTTACGTACGATTAACATTTGAATTGCGGAGTAAGTGGAGCGCAAGAAGCGTTAGTCGTGCCAGATCTTGTTGATCTAGTTTGTGCTTTACGTGTGACCCTGTGAGCTTTGTGTGTCTTTTTCTTTTAATTATTATCCTTTTAAAATGAATATTACAGTCTTTCAGGGTGACTTAGCAGTCCCAGGTTATAGCTGTCTCGTGTAATAGTTAAACTTTAACCTCAATATCTAGTACGAGCTTGTAAACTATTTGTAGTCATTCTTTTACAGTACATTGTAGGGTTGCATTAAAAGTACTAACCCTAGGGCAGGACTAAGTGTGGATTAGACCCTATTACTTTACTAACTAATTAACTGATCCAGTTAATGTCCTGATAAGGTATTCAGGGGTCACGTTTTGACACACGCAGATTTGACCGGGTCTCGCGTGTACAGTTCGTGTCTGTTTCCTAGGTCAACTGGTGTGTCTAAAGAGTGCCTGTGCTGTAATGAGCGGGTGTGGAAAGTAAAGCCTCTGTTGTGTTTCAGCTCAACCCCAGCGTTACCGCCTTCCAGCGCAAGTTTGTCAACGAGATCAAGCGGGCAGAAGAAATGGAGAGGATCCTGGGTAAGACCGCGTACGCCTCTCGTTAAAAAAATAAAATAAAATAAATAAAAAAAACTCCTGAAAATAGTTTCCAGCGCTTTAGCTGGTGCAAATTCTGAGGTTTGGAGGTTGTCGGGACAGGCTTGATTTCCGTCTGAAAGGCTCCAGTATGCAAAGTTAGGCCGCGGGCTGGGTACGGTTCCTCCCACAAGGCTCCGGGCAACACGAGAGTGTTTCCGTGCGTTCACTGTGCAGAGGGCCTGACCAGAGGGTAGTGATGGGCACAACGAAGATTTAGGAACAGGAGCGTGTGTAAAGCAGAACTGTGACCGCGTTCCAAGCGTTAGCTTTAACGGGGTAAAACCGCTGAGTATGTTTGTGCCGAAGGAATTAGTCCTGGGGCTGAACCGTCTTCTGGTTCCTTTAGTGGGAACGTGTCCCACTCCCGTCTGGAAAAGCTCAACAGGGTCCTCGTTGATCAGGTTTGCTCAAATTGGGGGGGGGGGGGGGGTCTGTATCAGAGGCGCTGCTCATCCGTATCCCTTTAATTTGTCTCCGCTAACGATAACAATTGTCTTATTGATTACTGGTGCATGTTTAGTGACTTTCTTATGAGCTGTGTGTGTGTGTGTGTGTGTGTGTGTGTGTGTGTGTGTGTGTGTGTGTGTTCAGCGGTAAGGATTGAATGTTCTCATTGTGAAGGCCAGTTCATCACGGGAACGGCACGTGGTGCCCCCGGATTAGTATCAGTGCAGATTGGACTGCCCTTTTTTCTTTTAAACTTTGATTGTTTTGTGCCTGTGGATTTTTCTCTAAGGTCACTCCTGTGTGTGTGTGTGTGTGTGTGTGTGCGTGTGTGTTGTAGGATATCTTCTGAGGGAGATCAAGAAGGCAGACATCCCACTGCTCGAACATGAGATGAACCCGGTGGCTCCTCTACCCAAACATGTGATGGGAATAATGGTATGATCACCCCCACCCCCACCCCCACCCCCAATCCCCCAGGATTTTAATTCCACGTGAACCACGAACGCGAAAAAATTTCAAGTTTGAAGAATTGCAATTCCAGATGTTTGTAGATGTTTGTTGCTTTAGATCTAGGCTAGGTTGAGTGGGTTTGTTTCTTAGCGCCGTCAGGTGTTTATTTAAAGACGCCAAACGTGGTCTAACCCGAACCCGGATTAAGCTTAAGCCGTTTTCGTTAATGACTTCGTTGAGAATTTGGAACGCGTGTATAATCCGATATGGGCGTTGACCCTGATTTGATCTGTGGGTTTTTTTGTTTTTTTTTTTTTTTATGTGTGTGTGTGTGTTTTTCATTTTTGAATCTCAGGAGCAGCTTCAGCAGCTGGAGCTGGAGCTGGGCGAGGTCACGAGGAACAAAGAGAGGCTGCAGAAGAACCTTCTGGAACTGATCGAGTACTCGCACATGCTGCGCATCACCCGCAACTTTGTGCACCGCAGCGCCGAGGCGAGTCCCGTCTCTCACCGCGCCCTGCGCCCTGCGCCCAGCCCCGGGCTTTAATTTTGGCTTGGTAGAATGCTGTAGCTGTTTTAACGACGTTTAGACGCTTAAAACCGTGACAGACGTATTTCGGGACTTGAATAAGCACGGAAACGACTCGTATAGTAGAAGTTCGAAGTATAAATTCGGTACAGTTTCGACTTGTGGGCTCGCGAGTAATTCAAGCGTTTGTGTGTGTGTGCGCGCGTGTGTGTGTTTGTGTGTGTGTGAGCAGGGAGAGTCGTTGCGGGCGCAGTACGAAGAATTCCCTTTCCTGGAGAGAGACTCGCCGTTGAACTACGCCAGCATGCAGAGGCTCGGGGCCAAGCTGGGGTGAGACTCGTTTATATAGATGAGCGATTAGGCAAAACATTTCGACCCGATTCCCCGTATGAAGCTCCACGAGGCTGCGTCTCTTTTCAGCAGCTCCCAAAAGAACCAGTCCCAAAGCATAAGAGCTGTTTACGTTGGCCATATCAGTGCTGTCGTGCATGGTATGCTGTAGAACCGGTTATCGTCCGGTAAGCGTCCCCGTATTCCTGCGCCCTCGTTTACGATGAGATCTGACCTGTGCGCAGGTTTATCTCCGGACTCATCCCCCGAGTGAAGATCGAGGCCTTCGAGCGAATGCTGTGGCGAGTGTGCAAAGGCTACACCATCCTGAGCTACGCCGAGGTCGACGAAAACCTGCGAGATCCGAACACCGTAAGCCCACGTCAAATACAAATCGTTTTTAATCGTCTAGACCAGAGCAGTGGGTTCCTTTTTTTTTTTTTCTTTATCAGAAGACGATGAGGTGAAGGAAGGCCTGGGGCCTGTGCTTACGTGGCCTTTTTGCTTTCGCAGGGCGAGTCCACCCGAAGCGTCGTCTTCCTCGTCTCCTACTGGGGCGATCAGATCGGACAGAAAGTGAAGAAGATCTGCGACTGGTAACTCGCCTTTCCTGCACATCGGTATTCCGGGGAAAACAGTAAAGGAGCTTCCGTACTCTGGTTCGACTAAAGCGGGCAAGAATCCTGTATGGGGGGGGGATTAGCATGTTCTCCCCGTGCCCCTTTAATCGCGACAGGAAAAGCGTTTTGCCGTTAAAAGCCAAAACGGCGCCCGTACCGCACGTCGTGCCCGTTCAGCTCGTGCTAACCGCCGCTTCGTTTTCCAGCTACCACTGCCATCTGTACCCGTACCCCAACAGTAACGAGGAGAGGACCGACGTGGTCGAGGGGCTTCGTACACGCATTCAGGACCTGCACACTGTAAGTCCTGTTTACGCTCACACTCCCAAGCTTACGGGCATGACGGGTCCCTGGCCGGGCCGGCACAACCCAGTCCTGTCTGTACGTGCCGGCACTGACCCCGGGTCCCGACCGAAACGTCCCGCCGCGAGAACAGTAAACGAGCTTAAAAGCATGATGGCGTTGCCAGTTGTTTACTTTTTACACAAACATGCTGTTAGTTGCCTTTTACGTGATCTATAAATAGTGCAAACATTCGAGAATTCCCCTGGGGGTGTAAGGTGTGCCCCGAGGTGCGTCACGTGCACAAACTAACCCGGTCCGCGTCAGCGTGTCCATAGCCATACCTGCGTCTTACTCCCTTAGGTCCTCCAGCGGACGGAGGACTACCTGCGCCAGGTGCTGAACAAGGCCTCGGAGTCGGTCTACACCTGGGTGATCCAGGTAAAAAAGATGAAGGCTATCTACCACATCCTGAACCTCTGCAGCTTCGACGTCACCAACAAGTGCCTGATCGCCGAGGTGTGGTGCCCCGTGGACGACCTGCCTGCCCTGCGGAGGGCGCTAGAGGAGGGATCGGTAAGAGCGCTCATTTCACGGCGGCGCCCGAACGCTTCCTCGCCGACCCAAACGGGCCTCACTGATGCGTTTTGGTCTTTCAGAGGAAGAGCGGGGCGACCGTCCCTTCGTTCGTCAACCGGATCCCGAGCAACGACACCCCGCCCACGCTCATACGGACCAATAAATTCACCTCGGGGTTTCAGAACATAGTGGATGCTTACGGAGTGGGAAACTATCGGGAGGTGAATCCAGGTGAGCTACGACCAGGACGAGCTGGTTAAGCTCCTTAAAGGTCCAGGGTTCAAATCCGAGCACTGCCAAGATGCCACTGGGCTGCCAGGTATAGGTGTGAATATAAAACGTCTCGGCTCATGGTGCATTCGGGGTTTAATCTGTGGTGTATTCAAGTATTAATTATTGGTAGAGATTTAAATTTTTTCCAAATATCAATTTCAGATATATTTAATCCTTGTTAATTTGATAGATTTTTGAATTAAATATTTTGTCATTTTAGAAATATTGCAATTAAGTATTTACTTTTTTTTTGTATAATATTATTAAATCACATCAGGATTTTTCAACATATTTAAATAATGATCACAATATATATATATATATAAAAATTTATAAAAAATGTAATTTTTTTGGACATTATTATATTAAGTATTTTATTGTACTCTTATATTCTCTAATTCATTAGTCTGCATTTTATATTAGTTTTATTGTTTTTATTTGATCACATTTCTGTATGTCCTCTCTCTTAATTTGATGTTATATTAAAACTTCAAATAAAGTAATATCTTTCTTATATTTTTTTTGTCTAGCAGGACGGGTGCATTTGAGTCCTCTCAAGGTTTCTTGCTTATGTTTAGGGTTTTTTTTTTTTTCCTTGCCACTGTCACCCTGGGCTTGCACAGTTTGGACCATGGATTTGGGATTTTTGCTTACTGACCCACTGTGCTCTCTCTCTCAGCTCCGTACACCATCATCACGTTCCCCTTCCTGTTTGCTGTGATGTTCGGCGACCTCGGCCACGGGCTCGTCATGGCCATGTTCGGCCTCTGGATGGTCCTCTACGAAAACGACCGCAAACTGAAGAAAACGAGGAACGAGGTGCGCTCTGGGGTTTTATCCACACTCTGTGCCTGGGCTTGGAACCGTGTCCCCCTCGGGGTGGGGGTGGGGGTGGGGTGGGTCCGGGGAACGGGATGAAACCTGGTTATTGTCATGATTTATACGTTGTGTCGTTGTTTGTGGTTTCAGATCTGGAACATGTTTTTCGAGGGCCGCTACATCATCCTGTTGCTGGGCATTTTCTCCATCTACACCGGCCTTATATATAACGACTGCTTCTCCAAATCTCTGAATCTCTTCGGCTCCGGGTGGAGCGTCAAAGCCATGTATGATCAGCACTGGAAGTAAGGGAGCGACGTGCAGGAACGCGTAGGTCAAACGGCGATAAGCGTGGGTACGCCCTTAACGTTCCGAAATCTCTCGTTTGCGTTTCAGCTCTAAGACTTTACGCTCAAACGGCTTCCTCACACTCGACCCTAATGTGACGGGGGTGTTTCATGGCCCGTACCCTCTGGGCATCGATCCGGTGAGTGAACCCGGTTAAAAGGTTTCTTAATGTCTAATAGAAATCATTTAAGGTTTTTTTTTGTTGTTGTTGTTGTTGTTGTTGTTGTTTTTTTAAAGCAGGTTTGTTTTGCTCTCTGCAGATTTGGAACTTGGCCTCCAACAGACTTACTTTTCTGAACTCCTACAAGATGAAGATGTCTGTCATTTTGGGGGTCATTCACATGACCTTTGGGATCGTCCTGGGCGTCTTTAACCACCTGTGAGTGCGTTTGGGCGTCCGCTCTTTCCTCCGTTTGTGTCTTTGGGACTGATTTGCGCACGCGGGGCTCCCCGCTGACCTTTCCTCCATGGTCTCAGACATTTCAGGAGGAAGTTCAGCGTGTACCTGGTGTTCCTGCCCGAGCTGCTCTTCCTGCTCTGTCTTTTCGGCTACCTGGTCTTCATGATCGTCTACAAGTGGCTGTTTTTTACGGCGCGGGACTCGCAGAGGGCTCCCAGCATCCTCATTCAGTTCATCAACATGTTCTTCATGCAGGGGGACCTGAACACGCCCCTGTACCCCGGACAGGTCCGCTCAGGGACTCGGCACAGGCCCGCTTTGTACTAAGTGTATAATAGGATTCACTGTACATGTATATATTTAGATATATGTGTGTGTGTGTGTGTGTGTGTGTGTGTGTGTGTGTGTGTGTGTGTGTGTGTGTGTGTGTGTGTGTGTGTGTGTTTCCGTTTCCCAGGCAGGGCTGCAGATGTTCCTGGTGCTGGTAGCTGTCCTTAGTGTTCCTGTGCTGCTCCTGGGGAAGCCGCTCTACCTTTACTGGCACCATAAGGGCAGGAACCGCATGGGCATGTACCGGGTAAGGACCCTGCCGCCGTTGGGCGCCTCGGACGTTGCGCAGGACGTTTGGCCAAACTCGATGCTTGCGTTGGCAGGGCTACGAGCGAGTGCGGCGCAGCAGCGACGAGGAGATCTCCCTCATGCGAGCCCACGATTTAGAGGAGGGCACCAGCCTGGACAACCACGCCGGCGCGTCGGACGACCGGTCGGAAGAGGTAACACACCCACTAGGTCTCTAGGTCACGCTCCGGAGCTCATAAAGCGAGCCTTTCTTATCTTACCTCTTATCCTTCTGCTTCTGCACAGTTTGATTTCGCAGACATCCTCCTAAATCAGTCCATCCACACTATAGAGTTCTGCCTGGGCTGCATCTCTAACACTGCGTCCTACCTGAGGCTGTGGGCACTCAGCCTGGCACACGCACGTGAGTCCACCTCTGGCCACATCTGTCATAGCGCTCTCTCTCTCTCTCTCTCTCTCTCTCTCTCTCTCTCTATCTATCTATCTATCTATCTATCTATCTATCTATATATAAATAATTATAATAAATATACTATATATAAATATACTATATACACATACACACACGTTTTTATATGTGTACACGCATATACATACATAAAATATCAATATAAAATCCATATATATATATATATATATATAAATAAAAATCGTGATACAATAAAATATCGTCTTATTGCCCACCCCCAAGCTAGCCATTAAAGTCTACTAAGCCTTATTCATGCAGTACAAACACGTCAAAATTATGACTGACCGGTGTAAGGGATGAGTCCCTCCAGATGACCGCGTGCTCCCTGGAACTGCAGCAGGTCGTCTGGGTTCAGGTGAGTCAGCAGCACCCGGAGCACGGCCTGAGCGTGCAAACAGCTCCTCGCGTTCGTGTTCCACACCACACTGAAGCGCAGCAGAGCCTCTGAAAACACATCAACGGATGTTACGGGGCGCACAGCGATTTCAATATGAAAGCATGTAACAAAGCATTTAAAAAAATAAAAACAAACGAAGAAAGAAAACTCACTGTGTGTCCTTGTAACTGATCAAAATGATCATGTAATAACTGGGGTTTGTAAATTACTGTTAAAAAAAAGTGATAACTGGATTCTGTTCAAACTTAGACTGACAATTCGATTCAGAGGGAAATGATTATCGATGCATAAAGATTCGTTTTTTTTTTTATTTTTAGCTGTCTTTGCACCTTTTCTCCGTTGCGCTTCTCTCAGTCTCGCTTCAGCTTCAAAAAGTTTAGCGGTTTAGCAGTCTGACTCTAAGACTCATTATTAAAAGGCATAATCGTTAAAACTAGCTGATATGAGAAAAACATAAACACACAGCTTCCCTGTGTTTATCACCGACCATTTTCCAATCGTGGTAAGAGTGCCGTTCTTTCGCTGACGTAGCGGGGCTTAACTCCAGCAGCCAATGATTGCCTAGATCCCGCCCCGCCCCCTAGCGTCAAATCGGGTCTAATAGTCAAAAACGAGAAACTTTTTGAAGCTAAATCGAGACTGAGAGAAGCGCAACGGAGAGAAAAGAAAGCGAAAACTGATATTTCAGTAATATCAAACTCAAAATAGACGATTACAGAGCTCAGTGAGTGCTAATGTTCTTGTGTAAGAACAGAAGCTGGTCTACCTATTCAGATATAAGTGTGCTCGATGATCGATTACTGACATTTGTTGTCAGAATCGTT
The DNA here is from genome assembly GCA_034779995.1 of Parotocinclus haroldoi. NCBI lineage: Eukaryota > Metazoa > Chordata > Actinopteri > Siluriformes > Loricariidae > Parotocinclus > Parotocinclus haroldoi. The sequence goes on from JAUZST010041950.1 coordinate 9,381, forward strand.
AACGTCCGAAAATTAAAATTTTTACCCCACCCCTAGTTTCAAAGCACCTTTACAAATATCTATCTAAGTCATAGCCCCTAGTGAGCAATCCTATGATGACAGTGGCAAACGGCCCATGCTGCTGAAACTGTTATGAAACTGTAAATAAATATGTACTGTAGACAGTATATGTGGACTACAGAACACTGCAACTTTGTGTAAAGCTCAGCGATAAAGACTTACCACTGTCCTCTTCTCTAATCAGTGTCCTCTTGGATGACGGTGTTGGGAGTGCAATACACATTCCACTTTTTAATAAGACTGTGAATGGTACACAAAGGGATAGTTAAAATCGAACATCTTTTTGTATCCTTCCCCAAACTTGCTGCTTTTCACATCTTTATGAAGTCAGATGGGAACCATTTAGCCTGGTTTGTGATCTGGAAGACGACTGGTTTTAATGGTAACTCTAAAATCACCGGCCCATTATACCAACCAGGATTACACACAGCTACATTTAGAAAATGAACACAATAACATGTAAGCTTGAAATAGAGTAAACTGGGTACAAAAAGATAAGGATTATGATGATGTATGGGGGTTTTCTATAGGCGTTATATAAAATTATGCACGACCCTCAATGAGGTGATGCGGGAAAATGGAAATAAATTAATCAACAATGTGCAACCACATACAATTTTTAAAAAAAGTTTTAGCAAGCAGTGTGGAGGAGCTACAAGCTGCAATATCTGTGGGAAAATGTGCCACAGGATAGCACATGGAACCTGTATGCCTTAGCTGTATCTCATTTTGTATCCAGACTAGACTTGGCCCAAGAGGGTACTAAAGGTTCCTTTCAACTGTTCAAATCTTTTCTCTCTAATATTGTAATCGCTCACATGCATCATCATTACATTTACACTTATAAAGTTCTATTCGATTTTTGTCAATGAGTATATTTTGTACTTTTGTGAAGGTTAATGGCATGCATATGCCTGTAAGGACGTTATGCTAATGCTAAGTGCTTTCGTGGAAAGAGAGGCAGCAACACGGTGCAGTGGACACAGGTGTAAACGCTCATCCAGAGAAGCATAAAATGCAGAACGAAGACTAAATGACCTGCTTCCATTCCTCAATAACAAAAGCACACGTACATGTGCAGTGATTCCACATTTATATGAAATAGCCCCTTCACAAACAGCACACATTATGTGACAGGTATAATTTAAAGACCTGGAGGCAGCGTATATAGCTGTAGCCGTGAAGAAGGCGCATGTCCAAATAGAGGCACTAGCTGGATTGCAGTTTGAGATTTGCAGAGGAAGGGGTGTCCAAATTCGATGAAAAATTCACTCCATGCCAACAAATTATTAAAGGAAGTGCCAAAAGTGATTTTCCTTTATCTAACCATAAATATGCATGCCTAGAGTTGGCTCGACTGAAAGTTGTGATCCTTCCTCCATCGTAGCCGTACAGTTCCTAATGCATCTGGTCAATCTTCCTTTGAAATAGTAACTATACAAACAGCACAGGCTTTGTGACGTGTCATCTTCACAGATTTTATTCATGCAGTTGCAAAGTCCTTCTTGATCTGTAATAAGCACATCACACACACGAGTCGGCAGACATGCATATTCCGGGTCTATTAACGTCTTCAGTGTTCCTGTGTACGTGAGTAAAATGTCAATATTAGCCTCGGCATGTGGGAAAACGGTGTTTGAACTGTCTGAGTGCTCAATAGACACACACGCTGTCCAAACAGAGACTCCTTTGGGCAATCTGTCCCAGAGCTGCCCTACTCACTTACCCTCAATCAGCCTGTAATTGTTTTCCTTCTGACTCATGCCCACTGCCACATTTGTCTTGTGCCATTCGTTTACCACACTGTTATCATTTAATCATGTTTTTCAAATTGCTATTTCCATCTAACCTGCTATGTTCCGGCATGGCCCATCCCCTTTACTGCTTCTCTTGGTCTTCCCTCCAGGTGTTTAAACTGTCTAAAGACATCTTCCAGTGCAGTTTGAAGCCCAGTCTTTTAAACAGAGAGTTATCATTAGCTATTATCCAAGAAACCAGTCCAGAACCATGTTCTAATAATTGGAGGTATGTTCTTGTCAGCTTTCTCAATCCAGAAAGTGAAATCTGACATGCATGAAGCTTTGAACAATGCAGCAATTCTTTTGGTATTATGCACGTTTCTCGTGCCTCGGGCTGGCTTTCCATGTGAGAGAGAGCATACTGTATGACATGTGACAGTTTCTGTTTTCTCTTTCATAGGATAATGGCTCCCAGCTGAACGCAGTGTGAGAGAGCAGAGAAGTAGTGCCGCAATGGATATCTCCTCAGCAGACCCGTCAGCAGTAGCTGAATTTTGGGGCAACCTTTCCCTTCAAGGGTTTCTCTTTAATGAGACGTTTCTCAACGACACATGCCTCTTCAATACCTCCAACTGCACCAATGGACCCAACGCAGGAAACCGGCCAGGCATTGGCATGGCAGGTGTCCTTATCCCACTTATATATATCATCGTCTGCATTGTTGGCCTGGGTGGAAATACTCTGGTCATCCACATTGTCCTGCACTACTCCAAGACGGAGTCTGTTACCAACATCTACATCCTTAACCTGGCCATCGCAGATGAGCTGTTCATGCTAGGCCTCCCATTCCTGGCTGTCCAGAATGCCATGATGTCCTGGCCCTTTGGATCTTTTATGTGCCGCCTAGTGATGACTGTAGATGGTATCAACCAGTTCACCAGCATTTTTTGCCTAACGGTGATGAGTATTGATCGGTACCTGGCCGTGGTGCACCCCATCCGATCATCCAAGTGGAGAAGGCCACAGGTGGCCAAGGCTGTCAATGGCTCGGTGTGGGCCATGTCCTTTATGGTTGTCCTGCCTATGGTCATCTTTGCTGGTGTCTTTGAGAAAGGAGGGACGTGCAACATCAATTGGCCAGAGTCATGCAAGATCTGCCGGGCAGCGTTCATCATATACACCTCCACCGTAGGCTTCTTCTTCCCCCTTCTGGTCATCTGCATGTGTTACTTGCTCATCGTGGTCAAGATTCGCAGCTCGGGCAAAAAAGTGCATGCCACCTCTAGCAAAAGGCGCAAGTCTGAGCGCAAGGTTACCCGCATGGTGGTAATTGTGGTGGCCGTGTTTGTCTTTTGCTGGCTGCCATTCTACGCCCTCAACATTATTAACCTGATTGTGTTCCCACCACCCAGTGAGCTGCAGGGCCTCTACTACTTTGTGGTGGTGCTGTCCTACGCTAACAGCTGTGCCAACCCCATCGTGTACAGCTTCCTGTCAGACAACTTCAAGCGGGGTTTCCGGAAAGCCCTGTGTCGCTCATCGAGGAAGGTGGAGAGCCACGAACCTACAGACCGGCAGGAGCAGGAGGAGCGCAGGCAGATACTGATGCCCCGTGAGAGCTTGCGCAGGGCCGTAAGAGAGGATGAAGAGGACGATGAGGAAGAGGACCGGGAAGAAGTGACCGAGATGACAGAGATCTGCAAGATCACACAGAATGGAAATGGGAGCGGGCAAAGTACCCGAGCCTTGCTCTCAGAGAGGCCTTTGGCTCCAGGGCTGTCTGAACACAGTTCACCAGGAGGGGACGGGATTGGGAAAGGCACAGGCTTTGGGACAAACCCAGCTATGTTGAATGGGACAAAAAATGGCAATGTGAAACCCCTTCCAGAGGAACCAGTGGATAAGAACACATCGCTGGAGATCAGCTACTTGTAACACGACTCTTAAAATGTCTGACTTGTAAATTACCTGGACTCGTCGCAGTATTTATGTCTCACACATTTCTATCTGCCAGAGTTGGTACATCATACAAATGTCCAGCACAAACCTGGATTCTTTTGTAAGTAATCAAAATGTACAGTACGGAACATTTGTTTGACTTGATGTGACTTTTTGTTCATACCTTAGTCTCTCAGAGCCAGACAGGATCTTATAAAGAGGATACACATGGAGAATAGATATGTGAAAGTTGGTAGGGAATTCAGACCTGTTCTCTTAAACTAGTCCCAAGCACTTGGTATACAGCACAGACAAAACAAGCTGAGCTGTCTCAGGAATGAGCCTGGCTTATTATTTGATGTCAATTATTTTTATGATTATCGCATCATCACAGGGCAGCTAACAGGACTGAGTGGTTAGCGTGGCCACCTCACTGCTCCAACCTCACTGATTTAATCCCAGACTCCACCCGTGTGGTGGCAGCATGTCCTCCCTGTGTCCGTGTGGGTTTACTCTGAGTACTCCAGTGAATGAGTGAGTGGTTGAAAATGTTTCTAATTTAGAGTCTTTTCAAATTATGATAACATGATAACCCGCATTATCCACCAAGATTTCACGATATTGCCAGGATCATATTGTTACTGAATAGTTCAACTGAATATATGTATGTATAAATGTATACGTACTTATATATATAAGATTCTTTTTTCACGTTTATTAATTTGCTCCTTTATTTTACTTAAGGCCCTGGATTGAAACTCAAGCTGTGTCAGCCAACGTTTTCTATTCCCTTTATAGTGCTCTATTGTCGGGGGTTCTGCCATTTTGTAGTGGTGTGCAAACATCCAGTGCACTTTGACAACCAATTTGTCACAATGCACCCCAGTAGATAGTGTTTAAACGATGTACAGGATGAGGAGTACCAATAATATATCAGAGGGTTAGGTTTAACATTTCAGAGGAGGACTGCTGTCTCCCAGAAACTGTAATTATGGGGCACTAATATTGAGCATCACGTGGTGCAAAAAAATTGGTTGGTCTGAAATACACCCAACCCCCATGGTGGAAACACCGAGGCTAAACAACTCACCCCTATAAATATAGCAGGTAATTCAGTGAAATTCACATGACCAGAAACTATAGAGGGAGCAATGCACTTTATAAACACCACCACTGTCAGGGAACCAGTCTGAATTTTTATGAACACAAACAGTTCATGAGTTTCAAGAGAGCTGGATTGAATTATGCCAGTAAACCAGACCTTAAAAGTCTAACCAGCAGACCTCACCACCTTGCCAGAGGTGGGATACGAACTATGGAGGTTCACTATTAGGATCCAGTGCTGTATCTATTGAGCCAGATGTCGTTGTGCCCTCTATAGTTTCTGGTCTCTATGTATTTACATGCTAACTGCTATTTTGGAAGTTAAAGAGAGCAATTTTTTAAATGTAGGGATCAATGATTAGAGGACCATTACTCAAGTTTATTCGTACCTTAATACATGTTCGTTTTGCCCACCCACACAAAATCATTTTTACGATTCTCCAGAATTGTATTCACTTTAGGAGATTGTAGTCTTATAAAGAAGTGTGGGAACCTCAGTCAAATGGTACGTTATTACTGATTTTATTAATGAAAAGAAGTTACAAGCTCGAGAGGGAACGAACTAAAACATCATATTTCTGCAGAACATTAACTAATGAAAAAATGAAAAACATAATTTGACTTGGGTACCCTAACCTTGCATAAGCCTGTCTATCTGGCTCTGTGAATCTTTAAATCATTGAGGTTTTAAATTCTGAGATTGTGACTGGTCTGCATTATAAACACGTGCTTGTACTTTGTCGAAATGTGTGCCTTTGTACTGGTTTTCCTTCTTTCCTGCTACCGTAAGAGAGAACCAAATCTGATTTTCAGTTACACTCGAGCAAAATTAAATCAAAAATGATTTACTGCAAGGAAGCTGAATCAGTCTGGTCTAAACTGACACATTACACCTGCAGTGCACCATGTATAAAACGATTAAGAAATGTTTGTGTACCGTTGTCTTGTACTTTGCCGTGCATTACATAGAGATGCTAAGAGCCAGCAGCCGTCTGCATGTTTATGGATCAATTTGTTCACGTAAATATGTTTTTAAAAGCCTTCCTTGTAAAGGAAGTCTTTATTGTGTGTGATGGATGGAAAAATCTTTCTGTACAGTTTAATTCTTCATAAAACGTACATACACTGAAATGGGCAGAATGCTGTTCATCTACAAAACACACACAGCATCTTTATACAGACTATATACTGACATTAGTCACCTGTGCCTGAAACGTACCTTATATAAGAGAGAGTGGGATTTTGGCCACGCTTCAGTAAACCTGCAATTTCAGTGACTTCCTTCACACTATGGCCTTTGGCACACCCAAATGCAATCACTTTTTGTCAGTCTAACATATACATTGCAACCCATTTTCCCACACTGAATGTACGGCCTCTTTTTAGTGGCATGAATCCCATTCCCATGCAACATTATCTGCAGGAGCCTGAAGTTACTACCACCTTAAACACACAAAGTGTCATATTTTTTGTCTGGGGAGTATATGTGCTCTAGACACTCAAAAATGTACCCAATTTACCTCTGTCTCTCGGGTGCTTTTTCAAGGGTATGTAGTCAGTACTGAGCCAGCTTCTGGACGCATCAGTTCCTCAGCAACTAGGTCTAGGCTTGGATGGTGGTGAGGTTATGGAATGATAGGTTGGCAGCCTGTGCAAGGTCTATCATTTCCTGCACCTAGTGAATTCTGGGATAGGTTCTGCTCATCCCTGAAACTCATTATTTGCATAATAAGTACCTAATATGTAGTTTTCTTAATATAAAATGATCTAAGTTCAAATCAAAATGAGATTAAATTGACATGAGGTTCTCTGGTTGCTTCTGCTTTGACGGGTGCTACTCAGGAGCTTTATTTCCATCCAAATCGGCCGTATTGATGTTATTCACCTTTTAAAGACAGGTGGAGCCTTGAAACTACTTTTTGGCTGCTGTTAGTCGTCATACATCAAAGTCACTGCATTATTTAATTGGACTGGACTGCGAAAGGAGAGTAATGAAAAACAGCAATCGGATAATCCAGGAACCGCAGTCTGATTAAAACACCAGATAGCTCCTGCTGATTAGACAGCTGGATGCTACTGGCTGATTAAATGGTCGGTCCACAGGTATAAAGCATTACTTTATGTTTAAATATGCACTTGTATTCGGTTATGTGTGACAAAACATCCAAGTTTGTAGAGGAAACAACCAACTAGAAACACCGAACCACCTTTTAAAATAATCCAATTTGAATAGAAACATGATTTCTGTGGATATATGAGGTCTGTTACAGTATTGCACTTCTAATAATTTAGTTTATTCATTTTCCTATCCACTTATTGATCGAAAAGTTTTTGACCAGAGGTTACCATGGCCATATATCATGTACCATGTAGAATCAATGTAAATGTTACTGTAGTGTAGAAATATTTCAAAATTTTCATTTCGAAAAAAAAAGATCTTGGACAAATGATACATAAATGCATCAGAAATGTCAACAAACCTACAGGCTGTAAGGTGGGATGGTCTGCTTTCAATGTTTTCCCTCTATGTATTTTATAGATTCAGAGGTTCATTTCCAAATGACTGCAGGATTCATTGACTCATGACTCCACTTCATAAAAATACATTTCTCATAAACCTTTTGACTACTCTGACAAATTCCCTTAGATTTTCCTTCAAAATCAGATTAAAGGCAACAGGTTTTATCCTATTTACTATACAGAGATAGATAGAGAGACTCTGTTGTAAACTCTGTTTAACAATGAGTATTTCCTTAAGGGCACTGGAATAAATCACCTGGCCTTACTTATGGCCAAACATAAAGCAGGTGTAAGTGCCTCCCATTACTGAAAGCACTCTGTATAATGCACCCACTCAACAAGTCGTTTACACACAGAGAGATTGTACACTGTAAGTTCAAACATTTGACATTCAGAGCTTTTTGTAAAAGAGCTGTAAATAAACCTCGAGCTGCACACTGAGATAGGTCGAATCTAAGCAGTTATGAGTTAAGGGCTATGCTGATGGGTGTAAACATGACAGGTGGTTTTTAATCCAAGACTTTGTGTTCTGTAGTCCAGCGCCAAAAATCATATAACTTTATTTCTCTTACATCTAACGTGTTGCCAAAGAAAAAATATTTTTTTCCTTAACATCTACCGCTACCCTATGGACTATGGACCAGAAGAACCAGGGTTCAAATCCAGCTAATTCAATTCAAATGTGTTTCAATTCAATTTTATTTCTATAGCGCTTTTTACAACGGCGCATTCTCTCAAAGCAGCTTTGCAATCTTAAATTATCTTAAAAAGCCAATCCCAAATTGAGCAAGCCTAGGGCGACAGTGGAAAGGAAAGAAGAAAGAAACCTTGGGAGGACCAAGACCCATCATCCGTGGGTGGCCTAGATGTTAATTAAGTTAATACTTAAAAGTATATTACAGTAATAGTAAAATTAAGTAAATAATATCATTTAATCAATTATAATTAAGTTAGTAATAAAATAACAAAATAGATTTTAAAACAAAATAGATTTTATAATCAGTCCTCAGTGGGAAGTCCTTGGAGGCACATCGTTTCCTAGTGACTAAATGATGGAAGGAGTTACTGCACTCTGGTGGGACTGGGTTCTTTTGATGAAGACCAGTAGAGTGAGGATGAGGTGGAGGAACGTCTAAGTGTATGGTGCTGGAACTGGTACCGTACAGCTAATGCCATTTGCCAATGTTGGATTATTGAGTAAGGCCCTTAACTCATAATTGGACAGTAAGTCACTGTGGATGAGAGTGTTTGCTAAATAACTACATATAAATGTCTGTTCGGTTTCACACCTTGACCTGTTCAGGTCAAAATAATCCGTCCATCCATTATCATTATCTTTTGCTTAATCCACACGGGGTCGCGGGCCAACCGGCGCCCACCCACCAACTCACCCTCGTTTAAAGACGGGGCTTAACAGTGATAGATAAAGAAATTACCAAAAAGAAATAAAAATCCGTCTTTTAACTCCAGACATCATCAGGCAATCAATGAGCAGATCTATGAGCAGAGGCGGGTTTGTAAGAGCATGAGTACGTTTGGACTAGAGACTGTTCTAAGTCGGTTGATGTGTTTGGAGACTTTTTTTGTGTAAGTTACGTGTGTTTGTGTACATGAATTGCCTCTGTTTATTTGTAGCCAACTCTAAAGGGCGTTCAGAAGCATATGTGCCAGTCCTATTGTAAACGAATTGTCCTATTGTGTACCATTTTGTTTGCCCCCTCTGCTTGAATACAGCCTATAAATATGTAAACTGGTTCACATACACTCGTTGAGTCTCTGTTTCACCTGAATGATATCCTTTATATTCTCTTAAATGTGACATCATCTCCTATACAGGCCATAACAGTATAGTACAAAATTGTGTTTTCTGATCTATAAGTCTTGTGAATTTCCTTAACTTACAAAAACTTAACATGTTAATGCTTTAGGCTTCAGATTCATGTTTTTAGCTGTATCATTGGACCATTTGCACACCGTTTGTACACCGTTCCTTTGAAGTTACCCCTTTTGTTTATATTACGGTAGCATAAAAAAAGACTGTTTCACTGAATGGTGTGGACAACTGTGTTTGTAAAGCTGTTGTCAGAAGGGTTTGTTGGGTCACACAATGAATTATGGTACCTTAAACTACATGAACATTGGATAAAACAACAAATGTGGATGATCAGAAGTTATGACCTGATTTGCGTTATGTGCATGATATGATAACTTTATTTCTGTCTTGCACCTTCTCAGCCCTAGTCCCTTTGTCCTCAGGGAATTTTAAACAAATGGACACTTCCTAGTGAGATGAAACAAGAACACACACAAACTGGAAGCTGAGACCCAACGGGCAGAGTGATCAAACACCCTGGCAGCAGGAACTGACCTTGCCAGAGGCAGGATATGAACCAGTGCAGCTTTTTTTGTACAGCACTGTTTCCCAATACTCAGCCTCCCTGGTTAGGGTCCTGCCTCTGGCCGTTGAACTGTGTCTGAATTTTGTTCCATATCTGGAAAAGGAGTCTCATCATCTCCGGGTTCTGAATTGGCTTTCAAGGATGTGTGATCCCGCTGAAGAGTCTTGCTGCTGAGTTTTGCTTAAGATCTGTTTGCCCGTGTCCTATGCCCACCTCAGCAGGAGGCTTTTATCTGTCGGTGTTTCAGAGCTTCTGTCAGGGGCACTGATTCTGTGGAAGTATGACCAGACCAGCAGTGCATGACAATTATAATTGCAGTGTACATGAATGTGGTTCGCACATCAAGATGAGGCTACAAAACCCATCAAATGACCAGGTGTTCCAGGCTCGTGGTTAGTTCCAGGACAAATTCAGAGCAGATGCTTTACTAACAATGCTTTTCACAGCTTGTTTGATTGTTGACCATCACTGAATACTGTTGTGTATTTCACGGTCCATGTTATCGGCTGTTATTTTTGTGGGCAGTGAGGTACCAGCGAGGTCAGCCAGTCATAATGGATCTATGTGATTCATTGGATGCCTGCATCCCACTGAGTCTTGCCCGCATGTGACACAGCTACACAAAGAGAACACACCATGCATTATTCACTTCTTGGCACAGACTTATGTGAAGGTTCTTGAGCAAACAAAATAATGAATTTAAGGTTGAACATGCAGAGAAAATTCATGACGCCTTAAACCTATTGTAGCTCTTTTTTTTTTTGCATGTTAATGAGTTTGTGCGGTTTTGTACTGACCTACCAGAGAATATTTATACATGACGGATGAAAACAGTAATGGATACTTTGTTTTGTGTTCTGAGTGTTCAGTGTGCCATCTGTCATCATTTTTTTCTTTGGCTTGGTAATTTTGTTTTCAAGTGGAATCATGTAGGAAGGAACATACACTGTGGACATTTTACTGAGTGGTAAATCATACTAAAATATACTCTGGTTTGTTCTTCAGGTCTACGTGTTTGATGGGAAGTGCAGCCACCAATACCTAGATTGCTATATTTCATTTCTTACCGATTAGTTTCCATTTAGAATTAGATTCAGTTTGTGGTGGCAAGCTGACACACAACCAGAGCAAGAAGAACGGCATCTTAGCAACGTAGAAACGAGCTGATTAAGGAGAACTTTCACTGTACAATGCAGCCAGAAGAGGTAAACGAGCTAATTTCTCACAGCCTTGTGTAAGGTTCTGCAGGTTCCTCAGTTACTTTTGCACTGCCAAATAAAAGACAGTCACTCGTTCCATAAATGTGTTTTCATGTGTGCGTGTGTGAGAGAGAGCAGACTGGGTGAATCAATAAACTGCACACAGCTTTGGAGTGATAAACTTGACCACACGACCACACACACACACACACACACACACACACACACACACATTCTTCTTGCTCATATCCTCTCCTTGCTGCTGCTAAAAATGAAATACAATGGAAAAAAATTGAGTTTTATCACTGCCACTGCATCTGCCCTGAGGTAAAAACTATTGGCTGTATCTGGATAATTTATTTGGGTTAACATCATTTTTAACGATGGCTTGACCCTCAGTATATGTGCTGCTTTTTATTTCTGATCTTAATCTTCCTAACATGGGATCAGCACAGTACAGTTATAGCACACAGACATTGTTGCAAAGCTGTTTTACATAAAGCCCGTTCCAAATCCAAAATAAGCTGCCAGAGACACGTACGTCATTTAGCAGACGCCCTTATCCAGAACGACATACAAGAAATACAGTCTTACAATCCAAGCAATTGTGGGTTAAGGGCCTTGCTCAGTGGCAGAAGTGGGGTTTGAATCATGGACCTTCAGGTCCATAGCCCAGTACCACTAGACTACCACAGTCCACAGTAGATGTAGAAGATAGTAGAAGAATAAGTGCTTACAGACTATTTAACAGAATATGGATCAAATGAAGCGGTATCACATAGAAGTTGTACAGTAACTTACATAACAAGGCCAAACCTACTGGCTACTGGCAAAGCAATCCAGAGCAAACACTGTCAATTAAGCCTAAGATTCAGAATCAGAAATACTTTATTGATCCCAGAGGGAAATTTCACTTGTTACAGTTGCGACCCTTTATACAAAGAATAAACACTCTAATGATTTTAAATAAAGATGAACTTAGATCAAAGAAAAACTACAATATTTACACTAGGGTTACAATAAGAATTAAAATACAGTATAATAAAGCAGTGACTATGATGATAATGTGGAATAAATATGGAATATTGAATAAGCAGTTCAAATTATTATTGCACCTATGATGTATTGCACGTGTAGCACCTACCACAGATGAACCATATTGAGGGAGGAGTTGTAGAGTTCGATGGCCACAGGCAGGAATGATATACCTGGAATATATTTTCCATTCATATTCATGTCGAGTCCCCTCCTGCCACCATAGCAGCTAAACAAGGATAGGCTTTAACTCAACAAACAAGCCGAATTTAGCATTTGACACAGCCAGAATGCCAAATAAAGGTTTGACCAGAAATTACTGCTACACAGTTGGAGAAAAAAAAACAAGAGCATAGCTAAGGAAACACAACAAGCTAACTTAAAGAAAATCTCCCTGAGGGAGTCTGATTAGTTTGCAGAAAGCCTAAATTTTTGTTGCACTGTACACAACCACTGTCAAACTAGGATTATTACGCTTTGTCACACAAAAAAAAATTGCATTCATTTTCATGCGATTTGCAACTATGATCGAGTTTTGTTACGCATACACCCTGAGAGGATGAAATTCAGCAAAACAAAAATGTGTTTATATTTGGTGAATTATGACCCTCAACCAACAGCATTACTTCTTTTGCAATAGTGAGCTGAAGGGGCGGGGCTTTGTATAGTAGTTCTGTAGTGGATATCATATATATAGGAATATAGGAAATGCTACATTTTATACAAACACAGCATTTTATCGGACAGCTTTTCAATCTAAAGATATGACGAAACCACAGAATGTTCTTCTTCAAAGCCCTTTCTGAATATTCTTCACCGGAATATCGCTAGCCAAACCTATGCTAAGTGCTACACCGTATTTATGACTCTTTGCTTTGGCCACTATTCTTTTCCTACATGATACATGATTTTGCAAACTGCAGAAGTCTAGTGTGGCTATGGATTAAACCCCTAATAAGAAAAAATAATCGCGTTTAAGATTTTTTTTTGCCAGAGTTATCCATCTTACGTTTATACTCAGTTCTGAATTTTGGCCTAAATCTATTAAAAGATATTACAACATGGCTTTCGCTATTCTGACAAGTCTGTCACAAATGGGAGTAGACTGGGCACTAGTGTACTAAGCACTTTGTAGTTAAAAATGCCTGATCACATACCCCAAGCTAGGCTAATGAATTCCACCTGCACAACTCACATCTGTTCCTCCTGCGCTCTGGTGAAATGTTCTCTTCCAAGCGCAAGGTTAGAAATGCCCTGAATCTGTGTTCACATCTGTATTCCCACTGTGAATAAAACGTGCATTTATCATTGGTAGAAAGGATTTAGGAAAATATTAAGATGTGTTGTAATGTATTCATTTTTTCGATGAGCAGAACACAAACACAGCTAGATATCACCTGTAGCTAGATTTTAAAAACACAAAGCATCTTCTTCTATCCCAGCATATCCTGATCAGAGGGGGAAAAACAAACCTAATGGTGGTCTAAGACTTTTGTTCAGTACTGTACATCATGACCTTGTTTCTATACACCATCCTACAACAGAATTATTATTCCAAGCAGTTCCACTACATAGACCTTATAACATGGATGTAAAATGAAGTGTGAACTATTGCAAAACCCTTCCAGATATTAAACAGGAGATGCATTTCGTGCTTTAAAGCCCAAAATAGCTTCGGAATAAATGTTCAAGGAGTTTCCAAACTAACTTCAAGTTCTCAATGAATGAAATGTCCTTGCAATAGTTATTAGAGTTTTATGTCTCAGTTCCATTACTGTCTATGTAACTGTGTGAAAAGCCCTGCTGTGTGACCTCTGAATGACCTAGAAATGAGTAAAAAATGAGTGACAGGTGGAGATCTAAAACAGCTCTCTGTGCTTCATCTCCTAATTGCTGTTCGTTATGAGAGCAAAGAGGTGCATCCCCTGAAGAGGCAAATTAAATGTCACTACCCCTAATTTGCTGTCCTCTCACTGTCACGTGGTAAGAGCACTCGGTGTGGCGAAGCTTCATGTTTTGATTGCTCGGGTGGTGGCGCATCTACTTATGTCTGTCACTCAGACAAAAGGCTGCATCATTTTATGCAGCTGCAAACATGTTGATAGCTTTATTTTGTATGGCTCAAACCATTACAAAAATGTTCTAGGGACAACAAAACACCTTTGCCTTTTTTCCTCAGTATGAATAAACATGGATTTAAAAATTGGGGGAAAAAAAACTTCCATTCTGAGCTCTGGCTCAGTGAATAAATTACATTAGCTATTCGTCATGGGCAGAAAAGGAAAGCAGTGCATGATGCAAACTTTACCATGCTCCACCACTCTGCATGATGCCCCTCATGTTCCATGATGATTCACTAAGCCCCAGTCTGCTCTGACATTATCCACCAAGGACCATGGAACTCGTGTGTAAGGAGTCAGTCTGTACCTTCCTGTTACTATCATAGAATGGCATAGGAGGCACAGAGTTTGAGCCAGCATGTGTAGGAGAACTCAGAAGAACTCAGTATCCCCGAGAACCAGTTTGACAGAATATTTACAGCCAGACAATGCAATTATGGTGCTTTTGTAGAGGTGCTGATGGTACAGCATTTTTTGTTCTTGTTGTGTGTCCCTGATATGACTCAAAAGAGATTTTTGAAAAAAGAAAATAGAAAACAGAAAGGATAAACTGAGAAAGTAAAGATGAACATAAGTCATATTTATTTATATAGCGCATTTTCCAGTGGAGCATTGTATCAAAGCTGCTTAAAAGGCCAATCTCAAAATTGAGCAAGCCTAGGACGACAGTGGCAAGGAAAAACTCCCTGAATGTAGAAGGAAGAAACATTGGGAGGACCCAGATTTAAAAAAAAAACATTGAGAAAGAGAAGGAAATTTAAAATATGAACTTTGAAGAAACTGTGTTAAAAAACTGGAATGACTAACTGAACAGTTCGAAACATCGAAATGTATAACAGAGTTAAGATGAAGTCTTGTTGATTATTAAGTTTTGTGTCTATAAAAACTTCCTTTGTTTGAGGATGCCTTTTTTGAATCACACTTATTTCTAACACCCTTTTGACAATAGAGAATTGTCTCAAACCACTAATTTTCTAATATGCAGGGCCAATCCAAACTGAGCAAGTCTAGGTTAACAGCGGAAAGGAAAAACTCCTTTAATGGTATAAAGAAGAAACCTTGGGATGACCAAGACTCAAAAAGGGACCCGACCTCCTTGGGTGGCTTAGAGGGCATATGCAAGAATTAAATGAAATTATTTAAATGATATGTGTATAGTAAAACAGAATCTGTATTAAATACATATTAACAGTGAATAGAAGGCATTCTGATTTGCAGTTGGTCCCTTTGTCTTGTTAAACCATGTGTATCAGAAATCAAATGTCTGTCCCCTAGTTGTATCTTTTTAGTACACTTACTTCTTCACATGACCTGTAATTTGTTAGCTTCCTAACTTGGGGAAATAAATATATACTGCTCACAAAAATATATTTTTTTTATATTTTAAAATGAATATGAAGAGGATCCCACAAGAACTGCTGGACAATCTGATCCTGTCCATGCCTCATTGCTGTCAGAGCGTTTTGGCACTCTTGGATGACTATACACTCTACTGAACAGTCGATACGGGGGCACTCTGGTCCAGTTTGACATCCTTCTGTTCATCCCCATTGAACATATCATTTACTACTCAATCACCATAACTGAGTTTGCATCTCATTTGCATAATAAGGCAACTTTCCTTGACGTTCCCTTTGCTTTTCTGATCATTTTGTGTAACGAAATAAAATCGAATGCTTCTTTTTTATCTGCTTCATGTTAATTTTGAAATAACCCCTATTATATGTGTGACTTAGCATTCAAGTGTGTTAAAACCTTTGTCCAGGGGTCTAAAAAAAGTCAGCTTTCCTAAGCAAGGAAGTACATTCACATTCCATTCATTTACTGGTCCAGTTTAACACAAACTGAGAGGTTATGAAGAGCTTACGTTGGTGTCACATAGCCTTATGAAAGCCACCCGTGTGAGTAATCCAAGTTTCCATCTGCACCAAAATATTGCCAGGGCTCTATTCCACATGTTTATGTAATGCTTTCTTTGCTTTACTTTGATACTAATGTGTTAATTACACAAGTTGGACGATGTTATTGTCATTCACACACACACGCACGCACACACACACACACACACACACACACTCACTCTCAATCAATCACTTTCAATAAAAATCGAATACCACTTACACACATCGCAACCAGAATTCACCTGCTTTGTTGGTCTCGAAGGAGATGAGTCATGTTGCTAAGAGACGAAAAGTCTGCCAGTGAGAAGGAAAGGAAAGGAAAGTTGTGCATGATGTTATTAGATGGAGAGAAAGGCAGGAAGGCAGGTAAGTGGGTGGATGGAGCCACAAAATAGTTCAAGAGGTAGCATGTGTATAAGATGGGGTAAAGTGTAAAATGCTGTAATTGTACAGGTATTTTTAGAGAAAAGTACCGTTGATCTTTCAAGCTTCCGCAGCCAGATTTGCTCTCTCCCTTTTCCACTCCAATCAGCATTCGCATTCCATGCCCTCGGCTGATTTGCCTGGATAACTCTCTGCACCTGCGCCTCATCACCAGCTTATTAGTCAGCCTAATTAGGTCCCTATTTTCTTCAGTTTAATTGTGAAGAATAGTCATTCACCTGTTTTGGTTTACGGAGCGTTTCCTTCTGCCTGGACATTCGATTACTGTCCTGACCTCCTGCTCGGATTCCCATTTACTCGCTCATCTGTTCAATCCGATGTTTAAGTATGTGCCCTTGCTTGCTTTGTTTGCTTGAACCCCAAAATAAATCAGCTAAATGACCTTGTGCATTTTCAACCCACCTCTTTGTCTGGTCTTCATGGTTGATGAGGCTTTAGTGTTTTGTGGGAAAATTATGTATATGCTTTATAGTTACGAAGTGTTTTTATAGCTAAATTAGGAGCATTGTGATAATATGATAATGTATCCAAAACGTTACACTTGATAAATAGCACTTTGGACCATTTTCTTATTGTTTGGGCGGCACAGTAGATTGGTGGGTAGAACTGCCTCACAGCAAGAAGGTCCCAGGTTCGATATTAGGGCGGAGCAGCCTGGGTCCTATCTGTGTGGAGTCTACATATCCTGTCTGTGTGGGTTTACTCCGGGTACTCCAGTTACCT
>JAUZST010041961.1:0-26561 GCA_034779995.1 Parotocinclus haroldoi
GAGAGAGAGAGAGAGAGAGAGAGAGAGAGAGAGAGAGAGAGAGAGAGAGAGAGAGAGAGAGAGAGAGAGAGAGCTGTGCTGTTAGAATAATCTCTCATTTAATGACCCAACCGTGTCTGATTTCCAGCAGCTCGCTTTGCTCCCGAGTTTGGATGCGCACCGGATTCGGATCGATTCGAGTATGAATTAGAGAACCAGAGGCAGAAGTTGAAGAGCTGCGACCTTGCTGGAATACAGATGGCCAAAAACCCGCGAAGAAAAGTTCAATATTGAGCAGAAAGCGGAGGGAAACCGGAGCCGTGAGCGCGCGCGGAGCGGAGCGGACTCGCAGTTGCGCAGGAGGATGCGGTGCTGGATCGTCCCGTTTGTAACAACCTCCTAATCGTGATTTGATTCCAGTGGATTAACCGGAGTTCCTCAGGGATTGTGGATGTGTGTGTTGGTTGAGGAGAGGCCATGGGAGTGTGTAATTTCTTGCAGTAATTGACAGATCGCAGCAGCTCGCCTTTGTGGATTTTTTTTTTGTTTACCATGCTTTTATTTCAGATTTCGGCTCTTCTGCTTTTACTGGGTGAGTTCAAACGAATTCATGCTTCGTTCCTTACCGAACTCGTACGTCATAAACTTAGATCGCAATGTTCGGTCGGAATTCAACGCGTTCCCTCGTGCGCAAATGTGAGCAGCGTGTTTAATGGAGCTGCTTTTACACTTCGGTGAAGCTTTGCTGTTTGAAAGCTGACCTAAAGGTGGGCGATATGGCACAAATAAGCGTATCGCGATATTTAAAGGCATTTTCTCATGACATAACGTGGGATAATCAACGTGGATGCTGGTTATCAGACACTGAGGCTGCTCGCAAACGTGTGAAAATATCGCGGTATCAGTATGGTATCATCTTCTCAACAGCCACTGTATGGGAACTTGATCCATATCTTAATGCTTTACCAACCGTCAAGCACGCACTCTTATTAGGCTACTAATACACTTCATTAATTACATATCATCATGTCACAGTATCACGATATCAGGATAGTATCGATACACCACTCAGATCTGTAATTATTTCATTTGATAATAAACAGAAATTCCTTTATTTTATTCCTGCAACATATTATAAAATGTTCCCACTTTGTAATGTTCCTGCTCTTGCTTACAATTAGAACACATTTTATTATTAAGGATACCAAGTGATTTAGCGCTGAGGTCGTCTTAAAGGCAGGTGACGTCGTTCTAAAATCTCGGTGTACTTTTCTGCATTAATGCTGCAAGTGTAAATGACTTTTACCAAGGGTCCGGACCAAACCCTGTAGCACAAAAACACTGTAGCTCTGATTGGTCTGAGTAATGAGTAACGATTAACAAGTAGCAATTAATGAGTAACGAGTAATGAGTAGCGAGTAATGGTCCCTAATGCTCTGTAATGAGAAGTTTGTAATTATTTATTATGTTTTTTTGAATAGAATTGGTTTATATACATTTGTAATGGTTTGTAGTGGTTCATTAAAATTTGTAATGGTTTGTACTGGTTTATATACATTTGTAATAGTTGCTAATGGTTCATAAGTTTGTAATTGTTTGTACTGGTTCATAAGTTTGTAAACATTTGATGTGCTAAAATCAAGGCCACAAAAATGTGTGATGGTTTATACTGGTTTGTAAAATAAGTCAATATTTCCGGTTTGTAATCTTCTGTATTTGTTTGTATTGGTTTATAAATGTTTAATCCAAAGTTTGTATTGTTTTTTTTCCAGAGATTGTAATGGTTTGAATTAGTTTGTAATAGATTGTAGGGCTTTGTAATGGTTTATACTGGTTTGTATTGGTTTAGGATGGTGTAAACAATCGATGCTTCTTCTTTGAATGAATTGTAAACAACTCAGAGATTTACCTCCACCAAATACAGATACAAAAGATAAAGAGATGAGTTCCCAGTTTATGTCGACCAGTCTGGAACAATTAGAGATTCCTTATATAGAGCAAATGGCCAAAAGTTTGTGGACACCTTCATAGGTTTCAAGATACAGTTTGAGGGCAGAGACGATAGAGGTTTTGGAATCACCAGCTATAAAATGTGTAGCTTCCAGGTTTTACTGAAATATGGTGGAATTCATTTTTTGGCTTTTCTCCCCTCAGATGAGGGGGTGGGTTTGGAGGACGGAGAATGGACGGCACCCATGGACTGCTTACGGGCGAGCGAGATGTGTAACCAGAACGGCCAGTGCAGCTCACGTTTCCGAATCATGCGCCAGTGCCTGGTGGGCCGCGACCGAAGCGCCATGCTCGAGAACAAAGAGTGCCAGGTGGCACTGGAGGTGCTGCAGGAGAGCCCGCTGCACCACTGCCACTGCAAGAGGGGCATGAAGAAGGAGCTGCAGTGTCTGCAGAGCTACTGGACCATCCACATGAGCCTCAACGAGGGTGAGTGCCAACGCCTCAGTCACCCTAGTGCTGGTCAGAGAGTCAGGGCTGTGAATCAGTGAATCATTGTTTGAATGAGTCATGACTGAGGATCATTCCTCTGTTGTTCAGATAGGCAGAATATGAATCAGCGAATCGTTTGGTCACAAGCAAGTAAGAGTATGATTCTTTGAGTCATTTACTCAAGACTGGGATTCAGTCTTCATTTGTTCAACGAGTCAGTGTTTTAATCAGCGAGTCATTTGGTGGTGAATCATTGTTTGAATCAGTGAATCATTTGGTCACAAGAAGGATCCTGTTTTCCCTCAATCAGCAAGTCAGCGTTTGAATCAGTGAATCATTTAGTGATGACCAGGATTCAATCCTCTCCTGTTCAGGAATCGATATATAAATCAGTGAGTCATTTGGTCAAGACTGAGATTCACTTTTCATTTATTTAGCGAGTTACTATTTTTAAAAATGATTTATTCATTCATTTTATTTATTCTGCTGCAGGGGATATACATTTTATTTATACAATAATATTAAATTGAATTGAATTTAAATGATCTCATTTGTTCTAATTTATATTATTTTACTACGTTTAAAGATATTTATTACCCCTATTCAATTTGCTGATTGTTTTCACTATTTTTAATAAATGAATTAATTCATATTTATAAATAATTTATATTTATATGTATTCTGTTGCAGACAATGGAAGTTTTATGTTGTAGTTTATTCTATGTCTCTGTATTTTGTATTCTATGTAATTAAATTACGTTTATTTTATAATTCTTTATTTCATTTTCACAACACAATTTAATTGACCAACTTTATTTATTATTATTTATTGCTGCTTTCATTATTTATTTATTTTTTATGCAGGTAATAGAAATGGTCATTTTATATTATACTATTGAATTTATTTTAATTACATTTGATTTCTATTTATTACATTTTAATGCATTATTATCCCAGTCTAATATGACTGTTATTCCTATTTTAATAATTGTTTTTTTTTTTTTATTTCTTCCACTTCAGGTAATAAAAAATGCTATTGAATTGAATTCCATTTTATTTGATCTCATTTATTCCGTATTGTGTTATTTATTTTTATCCTATTTTATTACATTTGAATGATTTTTTGCATCCCAATCTAATTCCTATTTTTATTATTTATTTATTTTCTACTTCTTATATATACATTTTGTTTCATTTATCATGAAGAATTTAAATTTCATTTTAATTTGTGCTTTTTTTAATCACTTTTTTTTTACTGTAGTGTTCGCATTAATAATGTATTATTTTATTTAGTTTATTTTATCCACCGCTTTGCTCACTCAGACACTCCTTCTTATTTTTGGGGTGAAAGCCAGAGTTGATATTTGTGTTTGTGACTCATTGCATTAAATCAGCGTGATTAATAAACCAGCCCGACAGGACCTAATGGACGTCACCTGGGCGGCTTCAAGTGTGATTTTCATTCAATTCAATTCCCCGATGCGTCTTTTTGTTTCTAAATGCACCATGCTCTTCTTCCCCTTTGCGAGGGCTGGTTTTGTGTATCCAGACAGCGGCTGGTCTCCTGTTCCAGGTCTCAGCAGTGGTGCGGGCTGTCATTAAGCCGACTTTCCCCATGACACTTTTGTTCCTGAATCCAGCACAGCTGTTTAGCCTCGTTCTGACAAAGTCGTGTAATAAAAAAAACCCAGTACAAGCTCCTTGTGCAAAATCGAGGCCCAGGCAGCTGTGATGATTACAGCTCCCACAGAACTCAATCACGATCTCGCACAAAAACCTACAATCCCGGAGTCCGACGGGCTCACGCTGAGAAACAAAGAGAAAGAGAGAGGGAGGCTCGGGACCCTCAAAACAACCTTATCTACGAGTGCTTCTGTCTGACTCGAGACATGCCGAGACGGAAAGAGCAACGGAGCGAAGCGAAGGAAAGAAGCAACGCCAAAACGTTTGCACACATTTCATTTTCAGATCTATGACTGCACAGATGACAGATGGCTAATCCTGAGGGAGGAGAGGCTGACCGGGTGATCATGACAAACTCCAGGAGCCGAAGCAAGAAAATAGGTGTGAAGAACGACACCTTAGGTTTGTAAGCATGGGCCGTGGAAACCAGAGTACTCACAAAGATGTGGGGAGAACCTGCAAAATCCACAAAGGGCTCAAGGAGGAGGTCTTCAGGTCTCTGGAGCTGTAAGGCCGCCATGACACACCTGAAAAAAAAACAAAAGACGTTTTAAGTACGGCCAGTTTTGAGCAGCTGTCGCTTTAAGTGATTCTGTTTCTCAGAGGAATCGACTCTTTGAATCACTGAATCAACTCCTCATGAGAATACAGACCTGAATCAAAGCCACTGCTTTATTTTAATTTTATTCTTCATTATTTTTCTCTTCCAGCCATGTATTTTATATTGATTTTTCATTTTATTTTGTTTATTTCACTTTGTTGTATTTTTCCTCTCCAGTTCATCGATTGTTCTTGCTATTTTTATTATTTATTTATATTTATCAGATTTGTATAATATTTTATATTATTATAAATGTTATATGTTTTTTAAGAACTTGTATTTAATTCATGCAATTTTATTTTCCTTTATATTATATTTACCCTTTTTGTTTATTTTATTCTGTCGTCTTATTTTATTGCAATTTATTAAGTCTTATGTATTTCATTTTAACAACATTTTATTCCGGGCAGATTCAGTTCTTACTCTTACGATTTGTATTTTTTATAATATATTTGTAGGCATTATAATATATGTTTGTAGGCATTATTTTTATTTTACTTTGTCTTTTTTGACTTTTTCTTATTATTTATTTTAGTATTTGTTTTAATTGCATTTTATTTTACTTTATTCTGGCATTCATTTTTAGAAGTATATTTTTTATATTTCTAAATAGATTTTATATATTTCTAAATATATGTTCAATATCATATTATTTATTTATTTGTATTTATTCTGCTGCAGGTGATCACTTTTATTGAATTCTATTTTATTTTCCTTTATCCCGTATTTTTATTTTACTTTAATACATTTCCATCTTAATCCAATTGACAGATTGTTTTAATTGCTTTTATTATTTATTTTGTTTTATTCATTCTGCTCATGATTGTATTTTATTTATTATTATTTTATAATCCTCATATCCCTATTTAGATCTCCTTTTACCTTTTCATTTTTAAACCTTTACCAGAGTGCCCCCACATTGTGTTCAGTAGGGTGTATGGTCACCCAAAAGTGTCAAAATACACCAACAGTGATGGGGCATGGACATATAAAATCACACACCCCTATGGGGGGCGCAAGATGAATCGAATCTGAATTCTAGTGTGGTCCATGAACACCCCTGCATCTGACGCCTCGTCTCGTTCCTCTTCTGCTCGTCTGTACCTCTCGAAACTGAGTGTGACCTCAAACACAGGCTGTGTGAAAGAAACCTAAAGATGGACGACGTTTTTCCGCTCGCACCTGAGCACAGGGCCACAGAGAAAGACTATACTCCAAAAATTCAGACAAAGCTACGAAACCAGCTCTGAAGCTGGAAGAGGGACGGATTTGGAATGGATTTGAACCCAGGTCTACAGTTAGAAAAAATGATTTAGGATCATTCATCTTGTTGCGTAAAACAGGTTACTGACTGAAAGGGCGTTACCATGGTCACAGAGTCTACAGGGCGAGTCAAAATCGTGGACTTTCCCCAAAGGCTCCCAAAACTTTTAGCAGTTCTTCAGATGATCTTCTGAATTTGGTAATGAGGGATGTAACAGCGCTATGTGAAATCACTGATCTCTCTGGTTGTCGGTTGTTGAAATCTGTTGCTATGATACAGCATCAGAATCCTTAATTCCATCTTTGTTTGCCTGTCAGGAAAAAGAAAAGTTTAAACTTTGTGTTTAACTTTTGAACCACAAGAGATATTACAAATCTCCAAACGCTTTCTGATACAATTCTCATCTTCTTTGATATCCTACATGACCTCCTTCAGATTTGGAAAAACTTCATCATGATCCAATATGGCCGCTCTCATGCCTAAAAGATAATGCCCCCTTACCCATTACTTACTGGGGCATTCTTTTGTATACATCTCAAAATTAAAGATCCCCCAATTTTTGTGAGCAAATGTAAATATGAAGTATAAAACTTAGCATTATAAATACTTTCTTGTCGCTCAGTTTTTTTGAGTCAAATCATTTTGGGGATCCTTTCTTACTTTGGCATGATCTGGCAACACTTGCAGTATCACAGCAGCCTAAAAAGGCTAAGTGACTACTCGTGACATCCTGTTATTAATAATAATAATAATAATAATAATAATCATCAGCATCATCATCATCTCAAACCCCACTGGACTATAGACACACAGCGTCACAGATTGTTCTAGGATTCTTTCGTACCCGATTCCTCACGTTCCAACCCTGGGAGACGTTCCTCTCATCTTTGTCGCGTCCCTTTAGGCACGTATCCTCTTTCATCCTCCTACCCCGGGGGTTCCAATAGTTCTGGAGCTGCTCTAGAATGTATCCTGAGCCCGAGAGCCATGCTGAGACACAAATCACCCACAGAGCTCCGGATTTAGAAACTCAAAGCTGGACGAGTTCTGTTCTTCACACTCCGCTGACCAAACACTTCGTCTCGTACCACCGTAAACAGTCAGTTCGGTGAAATAAACCGAATGGCAGTCACACTTATCACGCTCCCTTGTTTTACCTCCCATTTCCCCTCGCTTTTACGCCGATTTTACATCAACTCCAACCAAATTTAAGGACTTAGCTCAAGAGCCCAGGCGGGGTTAAAAGTCGGTTTTAAGTGTCGATTCATTTTCCCGTTTGACCTTTTCTATTCACTGTCAATCTTGTCTGGGAATAAGGCCATGTCAAAAGTCACAGAAACACCCAGAGCCCAAGAGTTAGGTGTGTCCAAATACTTTTGGCAAAGCTGAACAATAGCAGGAAAGCTTTAACAACTCTTTTGCTCCACACTCTTTTGTTTTTTTTTGTTTTTTTATTGTTGTTTTTTGGCTGAAGATCTCGTTCCGTTATTTTAAGTCCGACTTTTATTACTTTCTTTATCTTGCACATCTAGAGGTTTGAGGCTTTTTGAGCTGTGGTGTTCATACGGGGGTATCAGCATCGTGATTATCCTTCCTCACATGCCCAGAGGAGGCTCCTTGACTGTCAGAGAATGTATATATATATACATATACTCTATGGACAAAAGTATTGAGACACACTTCGTCTCGCTGCTGGAATGCTTTGAACAAGTTCTAGACCTCCTCTGGCTAAAATCAGGACAGAATTCCCACAATCACAGTCCAAAATCGTGTAAAGAGCATTTCTATGAGGGTGGAAGCTCATAAAGCCGGTGGATTTATAACGGGACGGCACAAAGGCTCCTGTATTTGGATTGTGGCAGTGTCCCAATACTTTTGTCCATACCGTGTGTACGTGTGTGTGGGCGACCACTGAAAGCCGTTATGTAATTACCAAGCCTCAGTCGCTCCTCCACAAATCCCCATTTCCAACAGTCCATGCTAATTCGATGCCTGTTTGCCTCTCGGCTCCGGGGTGTTTGCAGAAAGCTTTTAGGAGAGAGTCACGTCTTTGCGTTTTACACGTGATACACGGCTGTAGAGGAACAGCTTTGCTGTCTGATGAATGGACTAATGTGCAGCCCAAAAGCTAAACGAGTTCCAGAAGGGCGCTTGGTTACGGAACGGGTCAGATAGAAATGGAAACGGCAACCAAATAGGAATTCAGGCTCTCGATAAGAGCAGTCCTGGCACAGATGCAGCAATACAGGCCCAAACCGTGATGCCACCAGCGCCATGTTTCATAGATGGGATAAGGTTCATGTTCATGCAAACCTTCCATTCACTCCGTTGTTGTTCAGTATTTTCCTCATGGTGAGAGAGACCTTTAGTTGCTTAGAAGTTACCCCGGTTCATTTGGGACCACTGATTGGTACACACCTGCTCTTGGAGTGATCATCGACGGTCGTCAACCCCCTCTTGAATCTCTCCCATTCCTGCACACCATGGGCCTGTGGGATCCAAACTCTTTAGAGAAGGTTTTGTAACCTTGTTTGTAACAAACCCTGATCCGAATGTCGCATCAGAGATCGAGACTCGTCTTCTATTCGGGCCAACTTTCTGCTGTCCGGGTTTGTCAAGCTCATTTTTATCTGGTGCAACCGCTCACTGTTGTAGCCCACCTGCTTCAGGGTTCCACCAGCTGTAACTCGTGCTGATTTGCGTTCCGATATTGTCTGACTAATATAGTCTGATATCAACGTGGATATCACGGATATTATCTCTTTTTCCATGTGGCCATTCTCTGTCAGCCCTAAAGGTGGCGCTGTGTATGAAAATCCCAGCAGCTCAGCAGTTCCTGAACTAACAACACCAACAACCGTGTCATGTTCATGAGCCACTTAAAGCATCAACACGTCATCCTACGTGTTTAAACAAAACCAAAGAGGAGACAGGACACCGAAACCTGGGAGAGCTGGGCTTGGGGGCGTGGATCAAATTTTGAAGGGTTGCCAGTTCTAGACCAAAAGCCGTAAACAAAACAGAGGAGGACCTTCTGTGGCCTGGAAAGCAACGATGTGAGATTAAATTTGATCTTGCATTCCTCTTCAGTTTCGCCTGTAAAGGTTCCAAAGCCATAAATCGGGTCTCGGATGATCCCATTGGCTTCTAGGGGGTTGCTTTTGTGGTTTTTCTTATAAAACCTTCACAAACCACAAACCTTCTCAAACCTTCTACAGCCAGAACGGGTCCACACAGGGGAACGGACTGCGCTCCATTTATCATCTTTGCCTAATTGTGTTCGTGCAGCACCACTGAATATCCGTGACCCTTGGACACTTCTGCATCCGGCATCCAGCCAGGCGTTTACAGATCATTCGGGCCGTTCTGATGAGCCACAGAAGGTTCAGGTCATGGCTGATGAATAGTTAAGGGCTCGAATCCCACTAGAGCTCTTCTGCTCCCCAGTCCAGACCCCTAAAACTCTACACCACGGCAGTCACGACCTCTCAGGATCAGTGTTTGAAACGGTGCAGGCGGATTTATAAGTGGCTGAGCTCAGTGAAGAGTTTTCAGACATCTCTGAGCAGATTTGCGAGGATTCGAATACTTGCATAATGTCACACACTGGCTGGGTACAGAGTCTCGCTAAACCACACGTCCAACCTTGAAGCGAATGGGCTACAGCAGCAGAAGATCACACCTGGTGCTCAGCTATGAATGAGGAATGGAGGCAAGGAGGCGACGGAAGATGGGCCTGAGGCTGAGCTAAGGCTAACTGCGCATATGGCATACGGACAAAAGTATTGGGACACCTCCATGTAAGGCCTGCAGGAGCTTTTATGGCGTCCTATTCTAAACCCCCATGCTTTATTGTGGAATTATAACAGCAATGAAAGCTTCTACTCTTCTGGGAAGGCTTTCTGGAAGATTTTGGACTGTGCATGTGGGGATTTTTGCCCGTTGATGCTTTTGCCACAGGGCTTTGGACCCTGCTTTTGATTTAATACAAATGGGTGGCTCTTAACCAGACTTTCTTAGGATGGAGCTCAGGTGTGTGGACGCTTCCCAAATCACACACGGTGTCTCGTCCACATTATGCTTACTATTTAGTGCACATAAACAGCATCGGTTCTGTGTAGTCGTGTCCCAAGCAACAAACCATGATCACTATTTAGTCCACATAAACATCAATCAATTCAAACTGTGAATCAAGGGAAGTAGCCCAAAATCCCACCCCTTATTCACTACTTACACATATTTACACAATTACACTCCACTCACTACTTAGTGCACATAAACTACTGTGTCTGCTGTGGGTGTGTCCCAAACCACGTCATATACTATATAGTGCACATAACATCAGCCAAATCTAGTCGTGTCACAAACCACGCATCGTATCTCCATTCCAAAGTGCACACATAATTAAGCAGCTGTGGATCTGTCCTAAATCACACATTATATTTACCTTATAGTGCAACCAAATACATTCTATAACTCTGGATGTGTCCCAAATCACACACCCTATTGACTTCTTAGGGCACATAATTGTAGTACTGTGGACATGTTTCAAAGTACACGTTGTATTCACTATATAGTGCACATAAACAGCTCGTGTTTGCTTTAACAGGAATTCTTTCCTCACTACAGTCATGCAGTTGGACACCAGCTGCTGCAGTGCATTGTGGGATTTGATTCATGTGGGCTTGTTGGGTATAACGGAGTGTAAACGCTGAGTGGTGCGCCCCCCCACAGCGGGGGTCTATGGGCCGAGCCTCTGAGTGTTTCTGGGGATGAGGTTAATTAGAAATTATGCCGACTTCATTGTCAGAGGTAATTAAAACAGGAGCGCAAAGACAGCTCTGTGAAATAATAGGGCACTTAGACGAGGGCATGGCGTCTCCTTCTGGCTCGGTGCCCGTCCCCGCAGCCCACCAGAGCAACGTGGCCGAATTTAATCAACAGCCCGGTGCAAGGCAGGCAACGATGCAGCAGCCATGTATATATGAAGAGTATTTAATACACAAATCAGGGTTGCCAGATCCCATGAGAGAAACAGTATGGAATGCTAGGTCTATGGAAACAAAGCCAAAAGAAGCGACAATGCCTACAGGCAAAAACAGGGAGTGACCACATTAGTTAAAATAATAGTAATAACGATAATACTACTACTAATAATAAAAATAATTACAATTATAATAATATTATTTTTCTTTTAACTTTAGATGTTGTACAAAACCAACGAAAGTGGATTTGTTGCTAGGCTATTGCTACATGGCCAATACGGTGCAAAGTATTTAGTAGGTGGGGCCACGATGTTGCTGTGTGGTCTCTATGGTGTCCCAGCTAATTGTTAGGTCTTGCTAGGTTGCTAACCCTAACCCTACTTTGTTTCTCAGGTCTCCCAGATGGGTGCTATAGTGTTTCTAAGGTGTTACCAGGTCAGAGATCATTTAGATAGATCGTTTCTATAGCATCCCATTTGATTGCTATGGTGTCTCAGGTTGATGCTATGTGGTTGCTATGGTGCTGATAGGTAGTTACTATAGTGTGCCATGTGGATGCTGTGTGGTTGCTATGGTTTTGTTATGGTACTGTCCTACATGGATGCTATGGCATTGCTGTGATATTTCAGGTGGTTGCTATGGAGTTTGCTATGCTGTTGATATGTGGTTGCTATAACATCCTATTTGATTGTTATGGTTTATCAGGTTGATGCTATGTGGTTGCTATGGTTTTGCTATCTGGATGCAATGTGGTTGCTATGGTGCTGATAGGTAGTTACTATAGTGTCCTGTGCAGATGTTTTGTGGTTGCTATGGTGTTGTCATGGTATTGACCCACATGGTTGCTATGGTGTTGATGTGGTATTCCAGATGGTTGCTATGGAGTTTTCTATGCTGTTTCTAGGTGGTTGCTATAGTATCACATGTGATTGATATGGTGTATCAGATTGATGCAATGTGGTTGCTATGGTGCTGCTAGGTAGTTATTATAGTGTCCCATGTGGATGCTATGTGGTTGCTATGGTGTTGCCGTGGTATTGACCCACATGGTTGCTATGGTGTTGCTGTGGTATTCCAGGTGGTTGCTATGGAGTTTGCTATGCTGTTTCTAGGTGGTTGCTATCTGTCCATTCTGATTATGTTTTAAATCCTCGGTTGTTAAAGTAAACAGCACTTCCCTGTACATGTAATCACTATCTAAGTGCTCAAACAGTTTTATATCTGATGTAATGGTGGCCTAATACTTTTGCACAGGAACTGAAGTAAAAAAAAAAAAAAAGATCAGTCCAAGACGCTACAAGTCATCCGTCAGCAGGTTTTATTTTCGATTTGGTCAAGTCATAAGCGTGGTGGGAGCAATTGCTGGGATTTATGGGTAGTATTTCATTATTAATGCTGTCTTTCCTAAAAGCTCTTCTCCTGAATCATAAAGGCTGGACTTAAAAATTTAGAGGGTGTAAGAGAACGGCTAACCTGTCAGACAGACGTCCATGTGCAACACACACAGAAAAGACGAGTAAATATTTAGTGTATATCTTAACAGGTCGGTGAAACAAACACTGTACTTACTGTATGTTATGACTACAAATCCCACAATGCATCCCTTGCAACCCGTTCTGTACTACACATCTCGAGGGAAACTTTGCAGAGGTAAAGCAGATGAGATAAGATAACATTTAGAGGGATGGCACGACCAGCTATGATTAACATATCCATTTTAATTCATATTAAGCATTGTTCGTGTAATTCAGGTTTTCACCGACTGACTGAACATTTCAAGGCCAAAATTAGAAATCCTGCAGCATTCATTACACTCCCATTTAATTCCATTGCAGAGACGATGAACCAGACATAGTTCATGGTTTTGTTTGTGGTCAGACTTTTATTACTGCAAAAAACAAGTTGATTTGGTAAAGTATTTACCACTTAAGACGTTTTATCATAGAGGAGAAGAAGTAATTTAGTGTTTCAGGTCTAAAGGCAGTTTATGTCGCTCTAAAATAAAAGTAATGTACTTTTCTGCATTAATGCTGCATCACAAAAGCCTAAATGACCTTCACCAAGGGTCCGGACCATGATAGAGCCTGGCTTTTGGACTTGTTCCTCATAGCGGTCTGGGTTGTTCTGAGCACAATCCTCGTTTCCATGGTGATGGTCCATCTTAGATGCCTCCGAGCCCAGAGAAATGGGCGGAGCTTGTGGACCTGGTTAACATGAGGCTTGTTTTTTGTACAGTAAAGTTATAAGTGGTATTTGTGAATGTAACTCTGTATTGTAGAGCTTGATAAATGTAATCCCTTACCCATGTGCTTCTATCATTGATGAATAACGTTTCTGAGGGAGCGCCGAGAGATCACCACCCTTCAGTTTATTGCTTTTTAGGACTAAAATTCCTCCAGGTTCTGAATAGTTTAATGTTATTACGCTCTGTAGAGGGAAAAATATATTTGGAGCAAGTATGAAAATCCCTAACTTGTCTCAGTCTGAATGTTTCGGAATGTTTTGCAGGCCTGAAACGCAGAAATGGACGATTATTAACCTATAAAATGGATGGCATGAAAAAAAACCCTTGAAAAATCTCAGGTTCAGAATGTCTGTAGTGAAATAAAAGCCAAAGGAAATGTACGGATTTACTGTGATCAGGGCTTGGCTGGGATCTGAGGGAGGGGAGGCTGGCAAAGAGATGATCCCTATGTGTTCTCCTGCCTGTGCCTGGAGGCACATCCGATTTTTAATTTTCTCTCGGTACCGCAGTTTAAAGGTGAGATGACAGATGTGAGGACGCAGAAGAGCGCCAGTCCAGCGCTCACTCGAGCTCTCTCCATCTGTCGAACCTTTAAACGTCCCGAGACGATGTGCCTCTCTTAATAGAATAACGCACAAAGTCAGTGGCAAGGACGATGTCGAAATCGTTTTGCACGTGGTGCCGCAGAGGCGGTGTGTGTGCGTGTATCTGCACCAACAAATACACATGGGAACCCGGATTTACCACCTAATTTAACACAATAACACATCTGTACACTCCCCTTAGGCTTCACATCAACCATGGCTCTTCTACACACAGCATTCCTCAGGATTACACAACCTAAAGTATAGAGACACCCATTCAGCCATCCATATGGCTGTTTGTCCATCCATCTATCCATTTGTCCATCCATATGTCCATCCATCCATCCATCCGTCTGTCCATCCATCCATCTGTCTGTCCATCCATCCGTCTGTCCATCCATTCATCTGTCCATCCATCCTTCCATCCAGTCATGTTTGTGTAAGGAGATGAGATCAACATCCACAACTCGAGGGACAGAGACAAAAAAACCTCATGAGGACCAAGATCGAAAGAGACTCACTGTTCAGAGTGAACTTTGAAACCGCACTTTAGATTTAGAAAGAAAGAAAAAAACGGAATATAGAAAGAAAGACAGAAAATATTAAGGAAGTAAGAAAAAAATGAATACTTAAAAAAAGGAAGCAAGAAAAAACAAGGAACACTAGAAAGAAAAAAGAAAGAGAATACTGAGAAAGAAAGCAATGAATCCTAAAAAACGAAAGAAAGAAAGAAAGAAAGAAAACAACAAATACTAAAGAACAAAACGATATTATTGAGAAAGCATGAAACCTACTAAACCTCCCAAACAATAGAAAGAAGAATAGAAATAGAACAGAAAGAAAGAGAATACTGAGAAAAACCAGGAAGGAAGAACGAACAAACGTAAGAAAGGAAGTGAAGAAGAAAGAAAGCCATGAATGTTAACAAACAAAAGAAAGAAAGACCAAAGAGAAGACAGAGAAAGAAAGAAAAATCGGATCCACGCTGGACCTCGCTGGACTCTGGGGTCATGACAGTGATCACAAAAGCACAAGAGTCTCTAATAAAGTGGCCACTCTGTATCTAAATTGTTCACCCTGAACACGTCAGGCTTTTTGGGATCAGCCAGGCTCGGAGGGCTTATCTACAGCCTCCAAAAGCGTCCTAATCCCTCAACAGACGGGACGTCCTTTAGAGGGACCGCACGGGGAAAGAAAAACGGGAGATAAATTAAGAGACGTGAGCATGTGACCTTTGGTAAATACACCTGAGATACAGGGGGAGTGAATTGGGACTTTTAACAGGGAACTGCTAGAGGATGGAACCTTCAGATTAAACTCATGTTTAATGTTTTACAAGTCAAAAACCTTTTAGTAGCAAAAACAAGCCCACACTGTGGTTTGGATTCAAATTTGTTAGACGAAGCCAAGGTTCATCAGGCTTAATTACAAACGAGGATTTGGGTTTAAGCTCTAAAAGTTGAGATAAACGAAGTGATTAGATTAAATCAGACGTTTTGGGTTCTTGATGGTTTCACGGCTCGACTGAAGAACAACAAGACTGAAGATCAGTTTTAGTCCCAAAAACAAAGTGACTGATCTTCTAGCTGGTTTAGATTTTAGGGATCAGTCAGAAATGTTACGGGAGAGTTATACAGCATCAGCAGCTTCTTATCTTCCATCACATCCTTATTTCCTTTCTCATTTCACGTTGTTTGCTGCTGTTTAAACTCGTCGTCTTTCATTAAACACCATCCACAGCTGATCAGAGCTTCATTCATGGATCTGTTTAGTCCGGATCTTATTAAACCCGACCAAGCTGCTCATGATCTACAAACAACTCCGACTTTAACAATTCAGACTCGTACAAGATTCACATTAAGAGCTTCAGATAAATAAATAAATAAATAAAATATAATCAGACAGGGATGGACTTCTTACTTTCTTTCTTTTCTTTTCTTTTCCGTTTTCTATTTAGTTTCATTTCCTTTCTTTTGTTTTTCTTTCTTCCTTGTGGTCAGGTGCTGTTTCTTCTTCTCATCAGTGTTCTGTTCCTTTCCATTGCTCTTTTCTTTCCGTTTTTTGGAACGAGCTCGTTCTTTCTCGCTATATTTTTGTTTTTACCTTTCCACTATGCATTTCTTTTTCCTTCTTTATTTAATAAAAGCATCTATTAAATGACTAAATGTAAAAGCTCACCTTTGTTCTCTCTCTCAACAGTATCAGGGTCGAATTCTCCTGACCTGAACTTCCATTTCTTAATGACGTCCTGAAACATGGACGTGTTTTCAAAGAGGCTCAATGATCGTTTATTTAATTACTTATTGATTGATGTTGTTCTTTTTAATGATCTCATACTCTTGGCCTCACAGCACATGGATCATATAGATGTGGATACTGTACTGTCTTTTTCTTACTCTATTTTTGGTTTGCTTTGCAGGGGAGGAGCTTTACGAGCCGTCGCCCTACGAGCCCATGCTCCTCTCTGACGAATTCCGTCTCGCTTCGATCACGTCAGGTAAGAGACGCCACTTTTATCCCTCATGCATTCAGAGCAATTCATCCCATCGCTTACCGTCCAAGGTCGATTTCTTCAGTTCTTAGTTACAAAACTGGCTCATCAAGAAAGCCTTGGGCTGCTGGTCTTTGTTTTTGTCAAGGCGATACTTTAAGGACATTAAGAAGCTCAGTTCCTCCTCTGTTCCATCATCATCTATTCATCTGTACATCTCTCTATGAAATGGCGTTTCTTCCAGTCCATGCTGTTTGGAGAAAGGAGAAACTTAAGCACTGGTACGTAAATTACAGATGATGAAGCACTGGGTTTTGTGTCTATAAAACAGTTCTTACATTCATTTTGACTTTTATTTCTTTGCAGACAGCATGAACCCAATATATTTCAGATTTTCAACTGGTAATAAAACATCCGTCACTTTATTTTAGGCCTGCAGTTTAGCTCTAGTAATAATGTAAAAGATTAAATCATCAGGTAATTCTGATCTGGTCCAAAAGCAGCATCAGTTAAAGGTGCTTAAGGACTAAAGATGATCAGAGGAACTCATGGAAACCCGGACATTGTGCTCAGACCAATCAGCGTTACAGATCTTTAATGGACCAAAGATGAAAAGAAAAAAAGAGGAACAAGTCCAAAAGCCAGGCTCTGTCATGGGTTTGGTCCGGACCCTTGGTAAAGGTGATTCACACTTCTGTAATGCAACATTAATGCAGAAAAGTACCCCGAGATTTTAGAGTGACATAAAATGCTTTTAAGACGACATCTTTACCAGGGACGTCCCTGCATGTAATAACAAATCTGAAATATCTACAGTAAATCCATTCCAATCTTTATTAGAGGGACATATAAACATCCAATGAGAAACCAGAGGGAGTTCCTCTGATCATCTGTACTCCTGAAACACCCAGGTTTTTATGGATGCTGCTTTTGGAACTAAATCAGGATTAGAATCAGCTGTTTAAAATCACATTAGTGTTTAATTTGTTTGAAATCATTGTTACCTTTAAATCGTCTCTTTTTTT
Source organism: Parotocinclus haroldoi (assembly GCA_034779995.1). Lineage (NCBI taxonomy): Eukaryota > Metazoa > Chordata > Actinopteri > Siluriformes > Loricariidae > Parotocinclus > Parotocinclus haroldoi. The sequence goes on from JAUZST010041961.1 coordinate 17,300, forward strand.
TTGGAAAGTGTTACAGGCCTGCATGTTTTATTACCAAAAAAAAAAACACGATCTTTCTCGGGTTCATACTGTCTGCAATCAAATAAAAGTCAACATTTTATAAAATGTGCATGTTGTATCCCGTGGCAACTGATAATTGTGTACAGAGGGGGCACACGGATCCCAAGCTTGTTTTTTGGGGGTGGGTGGGTGATGTTTGGCCGCTCTGCAGTTTATTTCAGTTTAATGGCTCAGACCACCCGAGGAGAGCTAAACGAGTGAGTGTGATTCATAACGAGAGGGCCGGGGTCACGCTGGAGTGAATCACAGTCCCAGAGCTGCAGGGGATCATCTCCCCCTCCCTCACCCTCTCTGTCCCAGAGTGTATCGAGTGACGGGAACATCACCTGAGCTTTGGCGAGACAGAATGAGAGCACAGATATCAAAAATAACAACGCTGTGATGGAACGGAATGAAGTCCTCCTTCAATCCTGTCGCATAAAAAAGCCATTTCCTTTTTCCATTTTCTTATGCGCCGTGTCACATTTCTCATTATTTACACACACACACACACACACACACACACACACACACACACACACACACACACACACAGCATATGATCACCGTTTTAAAACCTCTACCTTTTAAAATTAGAAGTGTGTCAGATATACAGCAAGTCATGAAAGAGATGAGGTGTTTAAAAAAAGAAAGCAAAAACAAATCAAATAAGAAATAAAGGTGCAAAATATTTTTTTTAAGTGGGAAGGAAAAAAAACTGAAAAACATGAAAAATTACAATTTAAATTAAAAAGGTAAGGTAGTGCATTAAACAAAGAAAGAGGGAAAAATGTTAGGAGAATAAAAAAGATTTTAATAAAGAAAACTGATAAAACCAAGAGGAAATAAGGAAGAAAAAATAGTGTTAAAAAAAGGAACTTCAGGAAACAAAAATAAAAGTTAGATATAATATTTATGTCATAAAAATGATAAAGAGACAAGAACAAAAATAATAACAGACTTTATTCAAGAAAAAAGAGACTAAAGGGAGACCAAGAGACTATTTTCCCATTAAAGAAAATCATTTTTTATCCATTTTTTAATTTTTTATATTTAATCAACATTTATCTAAAAATAAAAAAAACACAGAGGAAAAAACGTAAACAAGACCAAAAATAATAATTACAGATTTTTATTCAGATTTTTTATTCAAAAGAAATTAAAGAGAAATTACAATAAAGAAAAGCTTTTCAAGAAAAAAGGGAGACTGTTAATTTTCCTATTAAAGAAAATTAAAAGAACAAAATATTTGATAACATTTATCACATAAAAAACACAAAAAAGAACAAAATGTGAGGAAAACAATAACACAAAAACACAAATCAATAAAAAGAATAACCAATGACAGAAAAAAATATGAAAAAAAGAAATGTACAAAATGAAAAGATAATAAAATTACGTTAAAATACATAAAAACAAAAAGAAAGGAAATAAAATAAAAACGTTCTAAACTATCGTTGGTAGTGGAGTCATTTTTACTTCTTTATCTTATTTTTGTTTAATATCGAGCTTGGATGATGAATTGCAGGTGCTATATACCCTAAATCTTAAAAAAGAACAAAAAACAGAGCACCAACTTACACACATGTGATTTTGTTAAAGTTATTATTATTAAAGTAGTTGAGGTTTGAATCCTCGTTTGATTTTCTGTGTTTAAATAAAACATTGAGGGAGCCAAAAGAAAACAACATCAACAAAAGACTAACAAATAACGAGCTGTGGCGTTAATGACCCGACAGTATCAAACAAAGTCAAAAATAAAGATTCACCGGAACATGGAGAAAGAGAAAAAAATAAATAAACAAAAAAAACATTACAAACAAATAACAGAAAGGAGAAAGAAATGTAAACATACAGAGAAACGGGAGAATAAATGCAGAACAAATAAGTACCCAAAGAAAAAGCAAAAAATCAATGAATAATAAAAAAAGATTTAAAAAAAAAAAAAAAACAAGCAGAAAAAAGAGATAGAAGCTTAAATAGAAATTTTGAAAAAATCAACCGAATATTAAAACTGAAAATTAAAAGAAACAGCATAAAAAATAGAAAGAGACAAAGAAAAGAAAAAATAAAGTAAATAAATTCCATAAAAAGACAAACAGTATATAGATTTACATAAAGAGCAAAAATCATTAGAGTCATTTTAATTTAAAAATAGATGTGAATAATAAATATACTTATAATATAAAAAGAATGAAAATATATTAAAATATCTATCTTAAAAAATTAAATGAATGAAAAAAAAACGAATACGAAAGTAAATTGAAGAATGGTTTAAAAAGTTAGGAACAAAAAAAGGTTTATAATTAAAATAAAAAATGAAATGTATACATTTTGAGGCCACTTTTTTAATAGAAGAAGCAAAAAAATAATAAAAAGGAAAAGGAAGAACAAAAAGAAATTAGAGGGCGTGCAATCATAAATGTTTTGTAAATAAAAAGCAGAGAAAGAAAAATGTAAAATATCAGAAAAAAAGCTTGGAGACCAGTGTGAATAAAAAATAAGACAAAATAAACAAACAATAGAAAATAAAATGCAAAAAACAAAGAAAAAGGGAAGTCAGAAAAAAAGACAAAATTAAGAGCAAAATGAATACAAAGAAAAGAGAGTGAAAGTTAAAAAAAACAAAAATAGGTTTTAAAAAAAGAAAAGGAAAAGAAAAATGAAGACAAAGACCAAAAAAAGCATCAAACTCTTGCCCGTTAATAACAGACAGGGTGCCCAGATGTTGAGAGAACATGTGGTTAATTTAAAGTAAATGAGATGCCCGTCTATCTGTTTGTGTCCACAGCCATGGACTCGGCGTCCTCTAAAGGCACCGTGTGCCCGGACTCGCTCGACTCCTGTAACCCGTGTCTGGACGCAGCGAAGGCATGTAACCTGAACACCATCTGTAAGCGACAGCGCTCGGCCTACATCACAGCCTGCAGCCACTCAGTGCCCATCGCCCCCTCGCCCGAACCCTGCAGTCGAAAACGCTGCCACAGGGCTCTGCGCCAATTCTTAGAGCGCGTGCAGAGTGACCTGAGCTACCCGCTGCTGTTCTGCTCATGTAGGGATAAAGCGTGTGCAGAGAGACGGCGCCAGACCATCGTGCCCGCCTGCTCATTCGAGGAGAAAACCAAACCCAACTGTCTGGAGCTCCGGAGGACATGTCGCTCTGACCCGCTCTGCAGGTACGGGCATATGGTGTAACAGGGCACAGGGAACGAGTAACTGGCCCTGTTACATTATGATGTCATTCTTCGTACGGTTATAGTAACTGGCAGCGTTATGTTGTGATGTCATTCTTGTTACGGTTATAGTAACTGGCAGCGTTACGTTGTGATGTCATTCTTTTTTATGGTTATAGTAACTGGCAGCGTTATTTTGTGATGTCATTCTTTTTACGATTATAGTAACTGGCAGCGTTACGTTGTGATGTTATTCTTCGTACGGTTATAGTAACTGGCAGCGTTACATTGTGATGTCATTCTTCTTACGGTTATAGTAACTGGCACCGTTACGTTGTGATGTCATTATTTGTAAGGTTATAGTAACTGGCACCGTTACGTTGTGATGTCATTCTTCGTACGATTATAGTAACTGGTACTGTTATTTTGTGATGTCATTCTTTTTACGGTTATAGTAACTGGCACCGTTACGTTGTGATGTCATTCTTCGTACGGTTCTATTTATGCAATATTCGTTAAACTTTCCCTTCTTAAGGCTGAAGTAGTTGATTGATATCGTTCCACATCCCATAATCCTCTCAGGCTATTAGCAGCTAAGAAAAGCTGTTAAATTGAGTGGAGATTGTTAATTAGCCGGATCCAGTGAGCTAATAGAAAAATCAATCGGCTCCGTGACAGACCGAGTCGCTCCTCTTTCCGATTTCTCTCCATCGTTTATTATTCGTTGCTCACAATTTCATATTGCACAATTTCATATCGCACATTCAGGCTTTTATTAAAACGTATTTAGGCGAAAATCAAGCATCCTGTACGGCTGAATCCTGACCTTCACAGACACTAATCGCAAACCGGAGGAGGAGATTTGTTTTTTAACGAAGCCGCATGTCACGCATACGAAGATCAACTCCACAAACGCGTGGCTAATCGAGTGCAGAAACCGTTCAGTACTCAATCGTCCATGGCACAGATTCAGCAAGGTGCACGAGGTGCTTCTGAAATTCTGCTCCGCATGCTGGACGTCAGCTTCTGGGTCAAATCTTCAATAACAGAAACCCAATTTTGCCTAATCACTGATTGGAATTGATCACAGTTTCGGGCCGTTTCACAGTTTCAGTTTTAAAGATTGTTGTTAGGGCTAAATTTTGGGCATACCCACTCTCCTGGATGGGAAGCAGCCCCACACTCAGGAAGCTTCACTGCTAGCGTGATGGTAGTCTTCACCTTTTCCTCTCTGGATAATCATTTATGCAGATGTTTCAAACAGGCTGACGGGGGCTTAATTCGAGAAAATAACTTTACCCCAGTCCTCTGCAGTCCAATGCCAGTACTTCCTGCAGTATGCCAGTCTGTCCGAACGTTTTTTTGATGAGAAACGGGTTCTTTGCTGCCCGTCTTGACCCGAGCCATCCTTCAGAGGCCTTTCATCTCACTGTGGGTTCAGATGCCCTCACACCTGTCCTCTGGTCACGCGATCTCGAAGCTTGTTTGTTTGCTTGCAAACACGTCTCACGATAAATATCGCCCAGCCCTACGTTACACCACCAGCAGCCCGAACCTGAACCTTATGCTGTCATAGCCCATCTGCTTCAAGGTTGTCTCAGTTGAAACTGGTCTTTATTCGAGTTCCTGTTACATTTTTGATCATTCTGGCTTCGACGTGGCATTTTTACCCACTGGAGGTTTCCTCTTTTTCGCGCTCTGCACCAGGCCACGTTCAAAGTCACTCAAAACACCTTTCTTCCCCCTTTGAACTTCAGCAGTTCGTCTTGATCATGTCCAAATGCCTGAACGCATCGACTTGCTGCCGTGTGATTGGCTGATTATATTTGCCTTAACGAGCGGTTCGAACACTTCGCTTCGATGTTTTTTTCAGACAGCAGAACCTTTTAAAGCAGCAGGATTTCTCCTCTTTGTTTTGAGCGTTTGATGTTCTATCTGAGCACGTGTTTAGTCCAGAGCGGTGTTTTTGATCAACTCCACACACACACACACACATGCACACACACTCTACCTCAGCCGCTAAAGCCTGGAGAGCAGAGAGTCCCAGGCTTTGATTTATTCCAGGTGATGGGAAGCTGAGTTTTCGGGGGAAATTAGCTCGATTTGGGCTGCAGCGAGCCATGTGAGCCGTGCCGACGCTCCGAGCCTACTCAAAGCAGGCCGGGTTCAAAAGCTGGGGGTCGAGGCGCGGTGGGGGGACCTGTTTTTTTGTGTCAGATAAACTGCTGTCATATCGTATTCTCATCACATCGGGGGGGATTATGGAGGAGTGCGGCGGCTGCCACGCAGCGGGTTCAGAACCTGCAAATCTTCTCTGGCTTAATCCTGTTTCCTCGCCCGACCATGTCGAGAATTAAAGAGACGCTCACGCTCCCGGACGTGATGCACACAAAAACCAACCCGAAATAATAACGGAGTAAACCTGATTGGATCGAGTTCTATTAGATCGACCCCCCACCCTCAGTTCCTCATAATTAAGTCAAGTGAACGAATTAAAACTTTAAACCTGATTAACCATCATCTCTGCCCCCCCCCAGATGCAAAGACATGGGCACTGATCCAGAGCTGGGGCAACTGATCCCCGTTTCCATGGTAACGGTCCACCCTAGACACCTCAGAGCCTAGATAAGTGGGCGGGGCTTCTGGACCTGGTTAACATGAGGCTTGTTTTTTGTACAGTAAAGTTATAAGTGGTATTTGTGAATGTAACTCTGTATTGTAGAGCTTGATAAAGGTTTGATAAAGGAATCCGTTACCCATGTGCTGCTATCAGATATTGATGAATGATGGTTCTGAGGGAGCACTGAGAGATCACCCCTCTTCAGTTTAGATTTTAGGACTGAAATTCCTCCAGATTCTGAATGGTTTAATTATATTATGGTCTGTAGAGGGATAAATATCTATAGTGATCTATAAATATCTATAGTAGTTCTGATCTTTATTAGAGGAACATCATTTATAAACATGTGGTGATAAACTGGAGGGAGTTCCTCTCATTATCTCCTCAAACGCTCAGCCTTTAACAGATGCTGCTTTAGTTTTTTTCACTATTAGCCAACATTTTTGGGGACATGTTACAGGAGTGAAATGCAGGGCTGGATGTTTACTAACGAACGAAATGCAGTTGAACGGAAGAAAACATGAAACATCGTTAACATTTCGACGTATTTTAATTTCAATTAGAATTTTCAGATTGATCAAAATGGCAAAAGGGTTCAAAGCAGAACAAAGGTACGAACCTTTTGCATGACTGTTTTCAGCGTAGCTTCTGTCTCTCAGTCTGGATCTGCTGTGTGACGGTTCATAAAAAAACAAAGAGAAGTGAAATCAAATCAAACAATCTGAAAGCTTGTGATGTCATCAATGTCATCTCTACGCTATCTGACACGCCCACTCATATCAGAGCTGCGTTTGTGTGATTAGAAAAAGATGATTAAAAGAAACTCTAAACGAGAAAAAGAACTCTAACGAGAACTCTACTGTGAACTCTAACGAGAACTCTAACGAGAACTCTAATGTGAACTCTAACGGGAACTCTAACGAGAACTCTACTGTGAACTCTAACGAGAACTCTAACGAGAACTCTAACGAGAACTCTAACGAGAACTCTACTGTGAACTCAAACGAGAACTCTAATGAGAACTCTAACGAGAACTCTACTGTGATCTCTAATGAGAACTCTAACGAGAACTCTACTGTGAACTCTAACGAGAACTCTAATGAGTACTCTACTGGAAACTCTAACAAGAACTCTAACGAGAACTCTACTGTGAACTCTAACGAGAACTCTAATGAGAACTCTAACGAGAACTCTACTGTGAACTCTAATGAGAACTCTACTGTGAACTCTAACAAGAACTCTACTTTGAACTTTAACAAGAACTCTACTGATAATAAGAACTTTAACGAGAACTCTAACAGGAACTCTAATGTGAACTCTAACAAGAACTCTACTGATAATAAGAACTCTAACAAGAACTCTATTGTGAACTCTAACAAGAACTCTACTGATATTGAGAACTGTAATGAGAACTCTAACGAGAACTCTAATGAGTACTCTACTGGGAACTCTAACAAGAACTCTAACGAGAACTCTATTGTGAACTCTAACAAGAACTCTATCAAGAACTCTAACAAGAACACTACTGATAATAAGAATTCTAACGAGAACTCTATTGTGAACTCTAACAAGAACTCTGATATTGAGAACTTTATTGCCTCATTTCAAGCACTGTTGCAGTTCCTTCAGGAAATCCAGATTTTATTTTTATTTTTATTTTTTTTTATCTTCAATAACAGCGATAAATACAACAAGCTCGATGGCACAATGGTGATTCCTTCAGGCCGCCCGGCAAACCCGCACCCAGTCATGAACTACCATGAGCGGAAGCGGGAGTGTGTGGAATTTGGGATGTTCTCATGCTTGGAGCTTCCTTTCGTCTTTCAAAAGCATGCAGTAGCAGAACTCGTCTAAACCGTTCCTATATAAATGAGAACATGGCGTACCCCTGTTCTGTTGTGAGTGTGCCAGTGGCTGCAGGTCGCGCCAGTCACCGTATCTGTTTACAGAAGCGTCCCAGCCCCCCAGTGCAGGACACCGAATCATCGGCGGGGTTCGATTACACAGCAAAACAAACTGCTGGAATATGGTAAAGCTACATGCTGTAGCAGTACAGATCCTGTTTTACCCCTTATCCACCAGGGACTTCACCGGGACACCCCAGATGTGGGACCAGTCCATTTCCTCACACATCAGGTCAGGGTCATTGACGTGTGAAGGACAAAACGCCGAACACACCCCCGCGCATTGTGATTAACCGACCGGACGCTTTTATCCTGACGTGATTTACGTTTGTAGTCGGGAGGTCCCATCTGCCTCTCCCTCTCTTTAATCCGAGTTCTATTTGAGAGACGCGTTTAATGGGTGTGAGCCATCGATTGCACAAAGACAACTGAAATCTGGTTCCAGTAACTGACACTCGAGCTCATCTGCAGTTTTTTTTAAAATTTTTTTTATATAAACTCCTTCATGTTGTTTAAATTTGAAAGCATGTTGGTCTTCCTGCTCCTGATGTGTCCTGTCCTTCTCTGTTCATCCTGCAGAAGACAGAGAGCCTCCAACACTCTGGCTCCAGATTAAATGGATTAACCATCACTCAGCATTAACCCGTTCTGATCAGCTCAGACACAAAGAAAACCTCCAAATATTTACTGATAGCATTAGGATTTTTTACTGCCACTGATCCTCAGCCACCATGAGAGTTTCAGCTAAAGAATACGATTATAAAAGCTCAAATAGCCTGGGGTGATGGCTTTCAGTGTTTTTTACCGGGGTTATAACGTACAGAAATATAAATGCTTACATTAATCCATGTAGGATAATAAGATAAAACCGTATTAAAGCCCTGATTGTATTGGGCCCTGTGCACATGCTCTATAAAACACAGGAAACACGAACATGAGATATTCAGTTCCAACCATAGAGCTTTCTGTTAAATGCTAATAATTGATCAGTGTTAATAATGGTCATCAAAAAATGTAAACTTATAATAATATATAATAAATAATAATAACAGATATAGCAATAATAATAATAATTATAAAAGATGTATCAATAACAATAATAATAATAATAAAAAATAATAATAATAATAACAGATATAGTCATAATAATAATAATAACAGATGTAGCAATAACAATAATAATAATAATAACAGATGTAGAAGAAATAATAATAATAACATAATAATAATTAATATAAAACATTTTAATAATAATAATAATAATGATAATAATAGATGTAGCAGAAATAATAACAATAACATTAAATAATAATAATAATAAAAATAAAAAACCAAAAGTAATAATAATAATAATAATAATAATAATAAATATATCTGGGATAATAATTACAGTAATGCAATAATAATAATAATAATAATAATAATAATAATAATAACAATAATAATAATAACAATAATAATAAAAATAAATATATCTGGTATAATAATAACAGTAATGCAATAATAATAATAATAATAATAAAAAA
>JAUZST010041972.1:0-53453 GCA_034779995.1 Parotocinclus haroldoi
AGCCAAAAGTATTGAGACACAAACCAACATGTAGCCAAAAGTATTGAGACACAAACCAACATGTAGCCAAAAGTATTGAGACACAAACCAACATGTAGCCAAAAGTATTAAGACACAAACCAACATGTAGCCAAAAGTATTGAGACACAAACCAACATGTAGCCAAAAGTATTAACACGCAAAGAAATATGTTGGCAAAAGTATGGCTCTATGCCCAAAACCCCAGACAATAAGTCTGTGTCCTGTTGATCTTCTAAGAGTCTGTTTTCTTGATGGCAGCTTGGTTCTTTTAAATATAATTTTCTTTACAAAAAATAAAACAGACCCATCTGTGATCTGGCAGTTCATCTTGGATGATGGTTCGAATGCTTGCCGTGTAAAAGCTTTATTCTCAGCTTGTCTCTGGTAATATGTCCGACCAACTGCCTACGTTCCTGCCAACATCGAGGTGTCAGCGTGGTTTTTTTTGTTTGTTTTTTTTACACACACCGTTCTCGGCGTTAGACCGATGCTCATGCTCACAGGAAATGATGTCGCCTTCATCGTGGTGCTGGCGATGATGAAGAGGCCGTGCGAATGCTGACAGCTGTTAGAGTAAAGCTGCAGGGCAAACAGAGCGTCAGGCTTTATTTATTAACAAGAATATTAATGGAGGAATACATAATGACTCGCCGTTTAATGAGTGATTTATTAAATATTATTAAGTCTGTCAGAAAGTATTACCTCCATCTGTTTATTCATCCATCCAGTAAACAACGGAGTCCATCAGCATCCTTCCATCTCACCGTCCGTTCGTCCTCTCAGTCTGTTCATCCAACTGTCAAAGCATCCTCCATCTATTTACATACTCATAAAATTATTCTTTCTGTTTTAATCCATCAATCCATCTACCTGTTCATTCATCCATTCATCCACCTATCTATTAATCTCTCCACATCCCCATCCATCCATCCATCCATCTGTCCATTCACCAGTCATTCATTTATTTATTGATCCACATCTCAAATCATCCATCCATTTATCTATTGATCTAGCCACACCCATCTATCCTTCCCTCCATACATCAGTCCATTAATTGTTTAACCACCCATCTATTAATCTATCCACATCTCAATCCATCCATACATCCTTCTATTAATCTATACACAGCTCCATCCATCCATCCATCCATCCATCCATCCATCAGTCCATAAATTGTTTAACCACCCATCTATTAATCTATTCACATCTCCATCCATCCATACATATTTCTATTAATCTATTCACATCTCCATACATCCATACATCTTTCTATTAATCTATAAACAGCTCTATCTATCTATTCATCAGTCATTCAATTTTATTTATTTATTGATCCACATCTCAATTCATCCATCCATTCATCTATTGATCTAGCCACACCCATCTATCCTTCCCTCCATCCATCAGTTCATTAATTGTTTAACCACCCATCTATTAATCTATTCACATCTCCATCCATTCATACATCCTTCTATTAATCTATACACAGTTCCATCCATACATACATCTTTCTATTAATCTATAAACAGCTCTATCTATCCATTCATTAGTCATTCAATTTTATTTATTTATCTATCCACATCTCAATTCATCCATCCATTCATCTATTGATCTAGCGACATCCCCATCCATCCCATCTGTGTATTTGTCATCCATCCATTCATTCGTCTATTAATCTATACACATCTACATTCATCAATTCATCTATTAATCTATCCACACCTCCACCCATCCATCCATCAGTCCATTAATCATTCATCCATTCATCCACCTTCTATTAATTTACCCACATCCATCCTTTTGTCTATTCATAAGTCATCCATCCGTCCATTCATCTTTTAATCTATCCACATCTCCATCCATCCATCTGTCCATCCATCCATCCATACATCCTTCTATTAATCTATACACAGCTCCATCCATCCATCCATCCATCCTTCTGTCCATTCATTAGTCATTTATTTATTTATCGATCCACATCTCAAATCATCCATCCATTCCTCTATTGATCTAGCCACATTTCCATCCGTCCCATCTGTCCATTGTCATCCATCCATTCATTCATCTATTAATCTATCCACACCTCCACCCATCAGTCCATTAATCGTTCATCCATTCATCCACCTTTCTATTAATCTACACACATCTTCATCCATCCATGTGTCAATTTGCAATCCAACCTTTTGTCTATTCATCAGTCATCCATCCATTCATTCATCTATTAATTTATACACATCTAAATTCATCAGTTCATCCATCCATCCATTAATTGTTCAAACACCCATCTATTAATCTATCTACATCTCCATCCAGCTGTCTAAGAAAGAATACCTATAATCTAATGTTCTACAATTAAAAAGAAATTAAATAAATATATTTTTTAAAGTCTAGCTTTCACTTATGACGATTGATCCTATTTTTAAGCAATATATATAAAAAATATTTTAATAATAATGAACATAAGAACAATAATAATAACGCTTCTAATAATATATATATATAAAATTTAATAATAAATGAATAATTACATGTATACATGAATTTCTCTGTAACTATTTGTAATCTGTAATCCCCTAGAATAAAATAAACATAAATAAATACACCCTAGACTGAAACAAATTAAACTAAAATATAAAAATGACTAAATAAGCCAAACTTAACATTTAACCTGAGTACACAAAAACTTTTTTATGTATGCTGGACAGCTCTAGCGACCCAGGTTGTATCGTTGCCCTTCAATTGTTGTGGGGTTTGGCATGTTCTCTCTTCTAGGTGCTAGTGAGTAAAGGGCGCCCCCTGCTGGGAGACGTATAGTATAGTTTAAAGGTACTGTATTCGATAGTACAGACAGTTAAGATAATCACTAAAGGATAATGACATCAAATAAATCTGACTGTATTTCTGTTATTGTACCAGCATATATTGTATATTATTCTTCTTATTCACAAACCCATTAAATGTTTTAACTTTAGGTAACTTCAGGCCTGATTTTGATACAAAACATTAAAACTTGATGGTAGGTTTGGGGTCCAGGCCTTGTTTTTTCTAAATAAGCAGGGGCGTCATCGGACCCGCTTTACTGCATTCTGTGCATGTTTAGTTTTAAATCACTTGTGATCAGCAGTGTTTTTATGCAAAATTGTGCACCTATTTTAAAGTAGAGTAGATTAGCAAGTAGAGGGGTACAGCTGAGTGCCCCTGAGATATGACAAGTATAATCTAGATCTATTTTTTGTCAGGAGGCTTTTGACTTTGAGTTCCTTTGGTATTTGGTTAAATCTGTTTGTGACTATGGGTCCTAAACAAGGAGAAACTACATCAGTGGACAGAGAAAGAGAGACAGAGAGAGACAGACAGAGAGAAAGAGAGACAGAGAGAGACAGACAGAGAGAAAGAGAGACAGAGAGAGACAGACAGAGAGAAAGAGAGAGAGAGAGAGACAGACAGAGAGAAAGAGAGAGAGAGACGGAGACAGTTCGATGCTTTGGATAACGTTGTGCTGTGGATTTTACTCTACACCACCTAGCTAAACACAGAGTGTGTTCACATGCACTTAATAATCGGATTATTCGAGTGGTCAAGTAAGAAGTCACCAGTGGACCTGGCAACCTGATCCTCTGAAACGTAGCTTATTCATTGTAATTTCCATTATAGTTTATGCGGACGTTCCGTCCTTCTTGGGCAGTTTTGAACTAGAAACCCGGTGCTTTCCTGTTACTGGATTACCCAAATGCATGTAAACATTGATCAAATGGCGACAAAAATAAAAGATAAAAAAAGCTCAGTAATCAGAGGATTTCTCAGAGCTTGTATCCCTTTAGTTTGATGTCAAATGGGTCCTCAGTTTGTTTATGCACACAAGCGTAACATGACATGGCTTTTTGGGGATTTTTTTTTTCCCTCGTAGACCTGGCAGCTTATATTTCTTGTGGGATCTGGCAACCCTGTTATTGAACGCAATGAAAAGCCTAGTGAACGCTTTGGCATTCGAGTGCGATCTCGAGCAGGACTTGAGGTGAAAACGAGACTAATGAAGACTCTGGAGTCCTGAATGAAACATGGTCTGACCTACACACACACACACACACACACACACACACTGGGGACTGGGAACTGGGAACTTCTTCAAGTGTTGCTGTAGAATCATCCAGGACTGGAGGCACTGCTGCACATCAGCTGCAAACAAAACGTTCATCTAAACAGTCCTGCCTTAATCCACGATCCCATTTTCAAAGTTCGGATGTAAATCTAAAGGCGAGGCTCGATTATCAAGAACAAAAGATCTCACCCCGATGCCCAGCAGACAAATCTGAAGATGCGGCACCTCGGATAAAAGAAGCGTTCAGCGTCAGACTGGAGGCTGTAGTAAAGAAAAACAGGAAGAAAACACGAGATGAAGACTTTAAAAGTGTTGTCACAGGTGTCGTTCTTCTGGTATTAAAGCACATTCGGGCCTTCTCCGATTTGTTTTGTTGAGAATATCCTGTTTTTTAAAAACGACGGAGCACCGAGGTTGTGCGCTATCGCAAATAAAGTCGGCTGTAATGATCTACGGTACTCTACTTCATACTGCAATAGAAGAGATGAAGCCAGGTCTCATTTCTAGATTTTCAAACAAGTCCTTTTTCGCACTGTTAAGCTTTCGGTTTCCCTCTTCATCGTGCCACACCACGATTCCAGATGAGCTGTTCTGTCCGGCAACCGAGCTCTGATTGGTCAGTAATCAGTGATCAGTTAGCATAAATGCATGCGTACATCTAATCGTCGGTGTGAAACCACCTTGTCTGTCCATTAAAAATGCATGTGCACCGATTGATTATCGATTATTTATTGGAGAGAAGACGAAAGGAAGGCACCGCTCAGTTCACGCTTTTTTATTGTTCATCTTATAATTTACCGTTCATAGTAGACGTCGAGTCCCGCTTGGCTCTGTGCTTTGCTCTGAATCAATCACCTTTAAAACTAAACCTGCCATAAAATCCCGCTGTGTTATGACATTGGTCCATTGAGCTAGGCTTCGGGAGCAGGAGCGCATTTGCTCGGGCGTGATTGAAAACATCTTAATGGAACAAACGGGACTGAAACGCCAAACTAAATCTTATGAAACGGCCTTGATGTGCGATGGAGAAGAGGCTAAATGGAGGAATCGTTAACAAGCTCACGCTCAGTGACAAGGACAAACTCTTACATGGGAGAAAAATCCATACAGGCAGACCTTGGTTTGGTACGAGCCGTCAGCGTTTGCGGCCTCCGGACGCGTCCTGATTTAATTTAGCACTCGATATGTTTCTGGCAGCGTGGCAGATAATCTTTTTACACTACTCTCTCTCGCTCTCTCTCTCTGCGCTGTAATTTACCTTTCTGCTCCCGCATTAAGGCAGGTACTGATCGCTTCCAACAGGCTCTTGCGGTTTCCGTTCTTCTCCTCTGAAGGTTCGACAAGATCAAGCAAGATCTGAGAATTCTTGCATGTTGCTTTTTCCTTTCCACGTTTCATTAGACCAGGCATCTTCAGATTTGAGGAGCGCTGAGCTGCCCGAACGTTCGTTACCGCTCCAAAGTCATTTTCATACATCTGCGGACTTCAAGTGCCGATTCAAAACGTCTTACGGTGTGGGATCCGGGCCACTGTGGGTCAAGAACCTCGTTCACGATCCCGAAGGCAGTCGTTGACTGGACCCTGGACGTTCTGTACAATAATCATCTCTAGACTTGTGGGATCGCAACCCCGAAATCTCGACTTTTAGCTTGTATTCTTTAAAGCTTTTTAAGAATTTTGATCGCAAAACAGCGTGCAGCGACTCTTAGGATCGTAACTATTGTTGGAGTCAAACCTACAGTCTGAGTCACGGCCAAGACCAGATTAAGATTTTCCTGGAGCCCATGGTTGTGGTTTGCACCTTGGGGCGAGAGGACTTCTGAAGATAAGTGAATAAACAATTGGGCAATATTATCTAGCGATATGGAGCGTTCCTCGTTTTTATTTGCAAGCCCGTCCTGCTCTTTGGAAGAACTCAAAGGTGAAGCGTTTGATGTTTTCCTCCCTTCGTTTGTTTTTAGTTCAGTTTATCTCCAGTGCACAGATGTTCTGACTCACGGCGTTGAAGCAGAAAGACCTCTGATTCTGGAGCTCAGCTGTTTATTTCCCCTCTCACTCTCAGATTACAGGCTGCTTATCTTTCCACGCAGTTTCATGGCTGCGTCCCAAACCCTGCTCGTCTGGACAGTCCGGCAACGTTCACCGACGCTCTGAGCTCAAGAAGGAACAAAGCACAAGTAGTTAAGCGGCTCTTCATCCAGGACGTTCCTGCACTACAGCTCAGTTCACAATACAATTGTGTGTAGCCATGTTTTCCTCTAGAACATGTTCACAAAGCTTCTCTGGTGTCTTTTCTGCATGATACGCTGTGGTTTTTTACTCCCTCGCATCTATTAAACTCTGCATAGTATTTCATTCTCTCCAAAATACCAGTATGAATAGAATATCTCTGTTAATATTTCATTTTAATGCGTCCATGGAGGTGTTCCTCACGATGTTCAGGGAGTTTCTCCTTTCCACTGTCACCCATGGCTTGTTGAGTTAGGGACTAGCCTTGGAAGATATGATATAAAATTTGAGTAAACATGCGCTATAAATGAGGGCCTCGGAGGGACGTCCAATCTTAGGTCTTTTAATGTTATCGTGGTGGAAGTGTTTTGTCACCCATCTTTAGTTTCCGATAGCTGGAAAGGCTCATACACCGCATGTTTGCATACCAGTGGGACCAGTGATCAGTTTTATATTGCCATTGGCCACGTGTGCTCCCTACCCAAGATTTGGTAACAGCTACAATCACAGCGTTGTGAGATGATTCAGGGACAGGAAAGTTTCCCCTTTCATTTTTGTATTTATTATGGACGGGGGAGTGTTTAGAAACGCCTTGGCATCATCCAGCAGCATTCAGAAGTAAGCTTTGTTTGGATAAGGCTCTGGTGCGTATCACCAGACCTCCCCTTGACCTCTGGCGAATGTAAACAGTCATGAGTAGGCACACGTCCCCTTCTTGGACTTGGACTATATGTGTTTGGTTAAACGGCTTTCTTTGGTGTTCTTCTCGTTCAGGGACAACAACTTCATCAAGGACTTTCCCCAGCTGGCAGACGGACTCATGGTGATCCCTCTGCCTGTGGAAGAGCAGTGCAAGGGCGTTTTATCAGAACCTCTACCCAACCTCCAGCTCCTCACAGGTCTGTACAACAACGCCTCCTCAAATCTCACCTGCCTGTCGGCTTTGACCCCGATCTGAACTGTGCCACCTGCCGCCTCGCTGGCTTAAAATAAAGTTCAACGTCCAGCAGACTGGCACAGGGGTCACTTCTCTGCTTCCGCCAGTCTTAAAAGGACCAAAAACCAATCGCCATGTTCTATTAAAACCTCCTAGTTGAACTATAAACCTAGGTCTATGGAAAACTGGGATCATTTATGGAAATGTGATCTCAAATACAGTCGGTAACAGCTTCACGTTTAAGTGTATCTGATATCAACTCATCTTACGAGCTGTAAGAAAAGGGCTATAGTGCTTCAGGATGATGGCAAGATCTATAAGAAGTCAGTACTGCTTCTGTAAAGTCAGTAATGTGCCGAGCATCTTGTTTTTTTTTTGCACAGGCGACGCCGAGTTCAATGAGGGCATGGGATATCCCATGGTGCAGCAGTGGCAAGTCCGAAGCAATCTCTACAAGGTCAAGCTCAGCGCCATCACGCTCTCGACAGGTAAATAACTCATAAAGAGAGTGCCTCGTGTCTTCAGAAACCGTTTCTGACTCTCTGCTGTAGCCACCGATTCACTTTTAGGTCAAATTGCACTTAGTTAAAATATTACAATATTATCTAGAATGAGAAACCCCTAGCTGTTGAACAAACGTGCAGACGAACAGATCTACTGTACATAGCTTTCTATCACAAAACCCAAAGAAAAGCCTGTTCTGTATGGTGGAGCATCTATTCCGGAAGATCTGGTGGAAATCGAGACCGGTGGTCGCATAACGGCAGGGTTTTTTTTTTTTTTTAAAGAAAGTTCTGGAGTAGAACTCCATCGGTTTTGTCTCTCAAAAGGTCTGGAAGAAGTTCCTCAGACCTCAAACCACTGATGAGAGCGATTCCGGGGTTGAAACGAAAACAGATCCTCCATATTTATCGCTTTAACAGCATAGTTTTGGGGTCGTCCCAAACCGTCCTCCAGTGAAGCGCTTCAAAACCTTTGACGGGAGCCTAAGGGGGCCGCTTTGTTCTTTGACAAATTGCACGTGTACCTGCGAGACCGCTTCGTCCTCCGAGGGACCGGCGGCAGAAAGATCACGTTCCTGAGATCCCACAATGCATCATTCCCTCTACATCCATTACAGTGTCCTCTGCAGGGACTCGGGACATTATTTCAAGAACGAACACTGTAATGACATCCGCGGGGCTTTGCGATGGAACATGAATATTCACAAAAGGTCGTTGGCCTTCAAGGTTTCTCCCTTTTTCTAGGTTGAACTTCGAGTTCCAGTTCCCAGAGGCGTTTCTTTGTGAACGCACTCGTTCATTTTTATCAAAGCAAGCATCGTGCAAAATTCTTCACACCCCCCCCACCCATCTTTTTTAAAATTTATTTATTTTTTACCCAGGGCCTTTAATGACCGACAGCCATGTGAGCACGACCTCGAGCACAACCCGAACGCGTCTGAAACGTGAAGAGTGCCACGCAAAGTGTGCCTGCATTGGTCAGACCAAAGGTTTAACGTCAGAGGAATCTTTCTCACCACGGTTCGTCCTGACATGCATTCTGATTGGCCGAGAGATGTTCTTGGAGTGCCGATATTTGTCTCTCTACTACCAAGTTCTTAAAGTATTACACAGGTATCCATGGTAACGACACCAGCCATAACAAAGCAGCAATATTCTAATTCTAAAAGGAAAACAAATGAATTATAATATAATGACTCTATACAAACATTAGGTTATATTTAAATTCGTTAGATGAAGCTCTTAACGAGGAGAGCCTGATCCTTCTAATGAGTTTATCAGCCTTATATTAACGAGGACAAACAAGGATTTGAGATAAACGAAGTGATTAGATTAAAATCAGACGTTTTGGGATCTTAACGGAGTCACGGCTCGACTGAGGAGCAACGACACTGGAGATCAGTTTTAGTCCCTTCAGTAAAAATGAAGTGACTGATCTTTTAGCTGGTTTTGATGTTAGGGATCAGTCAGAAATGTTACGGGACGGTTATACAGCATCAGCAGCTCCTTATTTTCTTTCTCATTTTCTCCAGCACGTCGTTTGCCCGTGTTTAAACTCGCCGTCTTTCATTAAACACCGTCCACAGCCGATCGGAGCTTCATTCATGGATCTGTTAAGTCCGGATCTTAATCTTAAACCTGACCGAGCTGTTCATGATCTCTAAACTCCAACTTTAACAATTCAGACTCGTACAAGATTCCCGTTTATTATAAGAGCTTCAGATCATCTCATTTAAATCAGAACAGGATCCTGTAGTTTGATTCTAATACTCAGATTTTTTTCTGTTGGAAGAAATAACGGCCTGAATTAGAAATCAAACTCAATTTATTTACCAAACAGAAATAAACATTCTTTTTTTTAACAAAGAAAAGTGTATTATTTTGATTGTTTGTTGTGCTCCAACGCTGCATGCTCCGCTTCTCCCGTCCCCCTCCTGCTCTACCTGGCTGATTCCTCGCTCAATAGATCGCGTTCTGCGTGGGGGATCGGCAGGACAATTAACCAATAGATCGCGTCGCTTGGGAACCTGGAAAAACCCCTGGCCAATCGTCACAGCGGATCCACGTGCGGAGGCGGGACGACTGGCAGCAGGAGCATTAGGACCGTGGCTCACTTCTCGCTTGGTTGTGTGTTCGTTCATTCGTTTGCCCGTTCGCTTGCCTAGCCCGCACTATTTTGTTGTATGTCGTGTTTTTGTATCCATTTGCCTTGTGTATTATATTCCCCTTTCACTGTAAATACAAAGCACTGCACTTTATCCTGTTGAGTTTGGGTCGTTTGGTGTGGTTCAGGTTATCTCCAATCACTGTCCTGTCCTATCCCCAAGCCTGTTCCCCTAGACTAGACCTGGTCATAACAAAAGCGATACATTACTGTTTATTTTCTGTATAAAAAAGAATAATTACATAAATTGTGTTCCTCCAGTGTTAGGATTGAATCTGTTTTCACTCTGTGTGAATATTTCATATTTAAATCTTAACCACGTTTACGTTCTCAGGTTTCTCGAAGGTGCTGAAGTCTCTGACGGGGGACAGCACACGAGACGAGCTGCTGTCCTTCATCCAGCAATATGGCAGCCATTACATCTCAGAGGCTCTGTACGGCTCTGAACTCACCTGCACCATTAACTTCCCCAGTAAGAAAGCTCAGCAGCAGCTCTGGCTCCAGTATCAGAAAGGTAAGCGCATTTACCCAAAACAAAAGAAAGCAATCAGACACTCTCCGAACAGAGCGTGGGGTTTATTACACACAATCAATCATGAACATAAACGAGAATTTCCAATTTCTATCTACACAGTGTGTGTGGTCGAGGATGTCCATGTGCCCTTGGAGCACCCAGTGTTACCCTTTTTATTTTTTTATTCTTTCTGGGCATGTAACAGGTTCAAACTAAGCATAAAAGCTTCATTCTCCCAAAAAAAAAAAAAAAAAAAAAAAAAAAAAAAAAAGCGACTAAGTTATCATATTGATGCAACATTGATTCTTAATATTTTTGTTCAATTCATAATTTATTTGGATATTTCTTTGTCCAAGCTCCGTTTTATTTAAGTCATTGTTTTAGATTTCTTTCTCAAGAACATTTTTTAAATTAAGAATACTAATTGATTTAGTTGATAAAGTCAGCTTTTTTCTTGACAAAGAAATGTAAAAAATATCAGGATTTAAAGAGATTATTTTGACACTCAAAACTGATATGAAAATTGTACAAAACTGTTGTCTTGGCAAATAATTCTCTAAAATATATTACAAATTAAATATAAACAAAGCTAAATTTAAGTTTATTTAGTGACAGAAAAAGTCTCAAACAAATGAATTAAACAAAAAAATAAAACTAAATGAAATAATTTAGTGACAAAAAATAAATATATATATATAAATTCAAAATAGCTCTAAATTAAAGTTTATTTAGTGACAAAGAAATGTACAGAATATATTATTAATTAAATAAAAAGAGAAATTAAAGTTAACTTGGTCACAGAAATCTCTAAAATACATTTTAGATTTATATAAAATAAGCATTTTATCTTGACAAAAAGCTTGTAAAAATTTCAGAATTAAATATATATTATATATTAAATAATATTTTGAGAATAACATCATAGTTTTTATTTTATTCTTGAAATAATATGTATTATTCTTGACATATTACAATTTAATCACTATTTTATTGTTGTCTGATTTTATTCTCAGAATATTACGATTTAATTCTGAGATATTTTTTGTCAAGATAAAAAAAATCTTTACATTTCTTTGTCACTTAATAAACTTTTTATCTATTTTTAATTATTTTATTTAATTAATGAAATTATTTACTTAAGAGATGTCATTTTTAAAAAATGTAATTTAAAATCAAATTTGTTTAAGACAAAAAATAATTTCTCTATTTTTATTTAATTCTTGTTTTATTTTGTATTTCTTTGACAAGAAAAAGCTAATTTTATTATTTATATTTTAAAATTAGTTTTGTTTAATCCATGATATATTTAGACATTACTTTATCAAGAATTTGGTAATTAATCTGGCTGCATTTTCATTTAATTTATAATATAATTTAGGTAATTTTGTCAAGACATTTCCCCTTTTTCAACATTTAATTTGTTTATTTGAATTTGTTTAAGGTAATAATTGCTTGTTAGATTTTTTAAAATAAAACTTTAAAAATAAAGTCACATAACTCTTCATCCTTTAAGGATAACTTTGGGAATCGGTTAAATCCGATGCCAATAATGGGACATGCCTGTATCAGAAATGCCATAGATGTACCCATTTTTGTGCCAGATTACAATCTAACATTTCATGCCAAATTATGAATTAAACAATTAACATTTTTAATATTTGGAGGATAAATACAGTGTAAATGCAGCCTTACATAGAATTATCATCTAATTAAAAAGCAAATCTGATTCAGGATAAAGCAATGTACGTCTGATCCAACAGATCTGGCAACACTGCTGGCCCAAACAGAAGTGTTTTCAAAATTCAACTCAACTCAATTCAATTCAACTTTTTGCATGGGAACAAATTAAAATGTGAGATAATGCTCAGTTGGGGGGTTTAGCACAGACTTTAAATCATGGCGAAGCATAAAAAGTGCCATAAAAAATCTGAGCCAGAACTATAAACATCGTCTGAGCAGCAGAGCCACGACATGATAAAAAAAAAACAAAAACAAGAAGGTCGAGAAAAATATGACTCATTGGGGAAAAAAACAGCCAAAAAAAAAAAAAAAAAATTTCCTTCAATTTCAATAATAAAGTCATAATATTTAAGAAATAAAGTCAATGTTTAGAAAATAAAGTCGTAATATTTAAAAAATAAAGTCGTAATATTTTTAGAATAAAGTAATTTGTAAATAATAAAATCATAATGTTTCAAGAATAGTCATAATATTTAAAGTTGTGATATTTAAATAAAGTCATATTTAAATAATAGTCGTAATATTTAGAAAATGGTCATAATATTTTTAGAAAAGTCATAATATTTTAAGAAATAAAGTTGTAAGATATAAATAATTTAACTGTAATATTTAAAAAATAAAGTCAGAATATTTGAAGATAGTAATAATATTTAAATAAAGAAGTCGTAATATTTAAAGAATAAAGTTTTAGTATTTAAAGAATTAAGTTGTAATAATTAAAGACTACAATTATAATATTTACTTAGTTGTACAATTTTAAGAAAAAAAGTCATTAATAATAATTTAGCATATTTCATTCTTGAAATACTTTATTATACAAATTATTTTTATTTCAACAAATCACACTATCATCAAATATCATCAAAATATTATGATAACATTTTTTACATATTACGATGTTATTCTCCAAATCCAACCCCTTTTTTTCCCCCTGCGGTGCTAAAACGCCGTCGTACAGAAGAACCCTTTAGAACTGATCAATTGTATCATTGTCGCCTCCCTGCGTTAAATTTGGGACGTCCTGCAGAGGTACGGATCACAAGCGTAGAAACGTCCTGGTTTTGGAGATCCTTTGGTAACTACAACACGTACGGTACAAAACGAGAACTAGCTAACGACAGAATCGCACGTTACTGAGCTAACAAGATGCACGATGGTATTGGGACTGGTTACCATAGTTACGCTTTAGCATGAGAATCTAGCCTAGGTCGAGAGGTAAGAGGAGGGCACTTTGATACGGACAGTTTGGTTACATAGAAAAGACAACGAGGTTTTTACGTCACCTTAATGCCACGTGAAATAGTAACGCTTACGATTATTGCTTCCTGCTGTGCTGGAGTCCAACCTGTAGATGGCAGTGCTGAGTGAGTGTCTGCATTCAGCGGCTTCTCCTTAGATCTCTTTCTATTCGTCACAGAAACGCCGCTCTCAACTAAGAAAAAACAAAGAAACACAAAGAAAGCCTAGATGCCACACTGAAAGTCGGCGGCGCCCCCTGTTGGTGGAAAAGAAAACACTTGATTGTGCGACAGAGGAGGCGAAGAAAAAGGGTTTTTATATTTTAAAGCTTTTTTTATTAAGGCAGGGGGTTAACGCTTAAAAGAAAAGATAATGATCTTTAGAAAAACGCTGTGAAGTAAATTCGAATCTCAAAAAAGATTACGAAACTTAAATATTATCTTAAGAAAATGATAATTATTTCCTTCTTAAGAAAATATTTCAGACGGTATGTGTTGAATAATAAAACTTGGTCTTCGAATTTTTCTTAAGAAAAGAGAAAACTTTCTTAGGAAGTTATTTGAAGAATAACAATTTTTCATAACTTTTTTTTTCTGGAAAATTAAATTAAAAAAATAAAACAAAAACAGATTCAAACACCCATTTATACAAAAGTTCTTAAATATAATTTTTGCTTTTCGATAAATTTTGATTCACACCTCTGTCACGCAGGCTTAGTAAAGTCGTAAAGTTCCGAAAACATTTAGGAACGTAGCGTTTAAGAATTGTTCTTAAGAAAAAAAATTCTTAGAA
The DNA here is from genome assembly GCA_034779995.1 of Parotocinclus haroldoi. Taxonomy (NCBI): domain Eukaryota; kingdom Metazoa; phylum Chordata; class Actinopteri; order Siluriformes; family Loricariidae; genus Parotocinclus; species Parotocinclus haroldoi. The sequence goes on from JAUZST010041972.1 coordinate 14,239, forward strand.
AGTTATTTGAAAAGTAAGTTTTCGTAACTTTTTTTCTTGAGAATGAAGTTAAGAAATAAAACAAAACAAAGGGAGCGGGATTAATGAAAGCTTTCTTATGAAAGAAGAATGCTTAGGATCTTTAAAAAAAACATTGAAAAAAAAATGTTCTGAAATGCAATTTTTTTTGGGGGGGGGGGAATTAGCTTAAGAAAATTCATTCATTTGTTTTAAATTTGTATTGAACAATTTATTTTAAAAAATTAAGTTAAGAAACAAATCGTAAGAAGCGTAATGTTGCATGACATTTTTCTTTAGAATGAAGTTACGAAAAGACATGAGATCAAAATAAAACAAAAAGGGGTGGCATTGCTGAAAGGTTTTTAAAAAAAATATTTCTCATCTTAAAAATGCTTAAGTTTATACGAATGTTCTTAAAGTTCTTAAATATTTTTGTTTTTCATTAAATTTTGAGTCACACTTCGGTAACTCATACAGGCTTAAAGTCGTAAAGTTACGAAAACCTTTTCTTAGCAAGTTCATTTAAGAATCATTTTTCGTAACGCTTTTCTTGAGAATGTAGTTCAGAAAAAATATCAGATTCAAATAAAGGGGCGGGATTAATGCAAACTTTTACACCAAAAAAAAAAAGTTCAAACGAATGTTTCTTAATTGCGCTAGTCGAAAACTTACGAAGTTCTTAAATATCTTTGCTTTTTATGAAATTTCAATTCACACCTTGGTAACTCATAGACTTAAAAAGTTAGGAAAACATTTAGGAACATAAATGTGTAAGAACTGTTCTTGAGGAAAAAAAAAGTTCAGAAACAGTTATTCTTCAAACCCAGAACTTATTTCTCAGGAATTACATGTTTTAAAAGTTTTTCTCAAGACACCATTGTGAATTCGGTCCTCGTCTGTTTTTTTTTTTGTTCTGATCGAACCACTTAAACAAATCCTTCTTAAGAAGATCAGACTCCGATTAGAAGCGAGGCAAGCGTTAAATTATTTTTATTTATTCATTTATTTATCGAAACCATCGCAGTGCTACTTTGAGAGAAGGAAACAAAATAACGATAGCCACGGAGTTTAAGCGCTAATCTCGTCGAATACGCCAGGAGGAGGGGGGGGGTATTGGCTTGCGAGAGTCGGTAGCTAGAGCAGCTAACGTGGCATCTAGGTTTCCTACAGTTGGGGTCCTAACAGGTGGAAGAGCGCCTCCTCTGGAGGTAGGTATAAACCTTGACGCAATGGTCCCAGCAGTCCAGAACCAGTAGCTGTCCTTTGTGCGTAACGGCGACCCCTACGGGGCAGGTGAGGCCCTCCTGGATCAGAATGTTATACCCGCCTTCTTTGGGGAACTGCAGGATCTCCTTGCGTCCGCTGTCCGTTACCAGGAGGTCCCCGTTGGCGTCCACGCACATCCCCGTGATGCACCGGAAGTCCTCGGTTTCGGAGAAGAAATGGCTGAGCTGTTTGCCGAGCTGCCCGTCTGTGCCGACGGATCCGATGGAGAAGCCGCCTTCCAGGTGGTGCTCGTTATGCCTGTTCTCGATGTTCAGGCCCAAACCCTGCGTGAAGTAGACCGTCCCTGAGGAGTCGCACGTGACGAATTTGGGCCTGACGGCGGAGCATAGGCGGTTGTAGTTCACCACGCCCACGTTGCGGTCCACGGCCAGGCACCACAGCTTGCCTCCTTCGACGTCCGACACGACAAACTGGCCGGACGGCATGGCCGCGATGCCCCAAGGCTTGATGAGCTGGTTCTTGTGACATGCCACGCAGTGCCCGTCCGTGGTGTACACCTTGACTGAGTTGTCGTAGTTATCAGTGACTCCAATGAGGCCCTGTTGCGTGATGGCGATCGACAGGGGGATGAGATTGGGCAAATCGGCGCCTAGGAAGCTCAGCACGAAGTTGTCGATGCTGCTCGGGTTGCGCCGGATCTCCCGTTGGAAGCCCTTCCGGTTAAAGATCTGGATTCGGTAGTTGCCCCTGTCCGCCACCAAGACGTCGCCTTGAGGCGTCACACAGATGCTCACCGGGAGGTTAAACATGCCCGGGAGGTTCCCTTTGCACCCCATCTTCTTCACAAACTGGCACAGATGGCCCCCTGAGGCTCCACCCGGCGTCGGTCCGCCTCCGTCCACGGATTTGGATTTGAAGCTCCCGGGCGAGGCGCACACCGTTTCCTCGCCGGTGCTCGCCATGTCTACATCGCGATACAGATCGGCCGGGACGGCTCCGGGGAGGGTGGCGAACTCCGGAGCGTCCTCCTCGTCAGTGTTCACGGTGCAAGGTTTGGTCGTGAGCTGCCCCACGTCTAAAGAGGGCGGGCTCTCCGATTTGACGAGCTCAGGTTCCTGCAGGTTGAGGAGCACCGGCAGGTCGGTCTTGAAGTCAAAGTCCTCTTCGTCGTTCCCGCCGCAGTCTTCCAGCAACGCCGTGTCCGTCTGCTTGATCCTCATGGTCAGGTAGTCGCACCTGGACACCACCTGGACCTCGGCAATGTTCAGCAGGTACGTCTGCTCCTCCAGGATCTGCGAGTTGAGCTTCTCGACCTCTGCCAGAGAGGTAGCGAAGGCGCGGCGCGATCGCCCAAGCTCCTCCTGGAGCTGCAGGTCCGCCCGGGCGTACTCCTGCTGCACCGCCTTGTACTTAAGGCGCAGCGACTTGGAAACGGCGTCGATGGCCGTTTTCTTCTTCTGAATGTTCGCCATGGCGTCCCGGAGGTTGGCCAGCTTCCCGCCGAGGTCTTTCCGGCGCTGTTCGGCAGCCGCCCGGATGGTCTGGACGGCGTGGCCTCGATGCTGATGGTTCTCGAGCTTGCAGGCGTCGCAGAGCACCACGGTGCAGTCACGGCAGTACTGGCGAGGCAGCCGGTTCTTGCAGGACGTGCACATGAGGCCGGACGCCGAACCGCAGGAGCTGGCGCAGTCGATGATCTTGAGCACCGTCAGATTGTCAGCCAGCTGCGAGATGCTGCTCATGCGCGACACCTTGCTGCAGAACGGGCACCGCACGCCGTTGATGGTGCTGGCCAAAAGCTTCTCCAGGCACTGCCGACACACCGAGTGCCCGCACTGGAGCAGCTTGGGGCGCAGCTGGTCCTGATTGTACGTCTCCAAGCAGATGGGGCACTCCAACACCTCCCGTACCAGGTCCGGATCCAGACAGGACGCCCCGGCCATGGTGCATTTCACTAAGTGTGGGGTAAAAGAAAAGAAAAACCCCACCGAGTCATTACGGTGAAGCAGCAGGTAACCCGAGCAGGCCCTGCAACCGGACCCGACTCAAAGTAATGGGCCTTTAAATTAATCATGTCCTTTACTTACTGTCAGTCGCTCTAAAGGAATCCCTTAAAACATTTTTTACCCCCTTCGATCCATTCCCTCACCCTCCTTAATCGGCCCCGGTATCGGCGCTGTACTTTCTTCAGTTTGAATCCCAAAACGACCACTCGGGTTCGAGTCCCATTACAACGCTGAGGTGCACAGTAGGGTCACGGTGTTCCATACGGTCTGTAGACATCACTATCGTCTGTAATCTACAGGAACGAAACTACAGATGTTCGTATTCTTGTTTCGTTAGTTCTCCGCCCACCTCTGCTGTGCCTGGGCCTTTAAAGACGATCAAAGTGGGCGTGGCTGGTCCACTCCCTCAGCCCTAACTACCTATATTAACTGTGGCCTTGAGCTGACTACTCAAACCAGCTAGGCATTTCATCGGGTCACGTGCGCTCTTCTAACGTATTACGCGATTTGTTTGGCTTGCTGTTTCATCACGATGACGTATTCCGCGCGAAAAGTGTACGCGACCGATTGGAGAGTGTATGGTACTCCGTGGGCCTGCTCCAATTTCGGTGTGCTCGCATCGGGATGGGCAAGGAAAATATTTGTTCTATAAAAGTTCTGCCCTGGCTCTAAGATGAAATATCACTACTATAATGGCCTGGCTTTCGATTTTAATTCTTGTTTTTAAGGAGGAGATGACGGTCATATTGACGTCTGTTTACATTTACGTCTAGTTAAGCACCGTGACAGCCGGGTGACTCGATTTTTCACATTCGTTTTAATCGAAACGCGTTGCAAACGATGCGCATTTGACCGAAGCCATCATTTTAATACATTCACTCTGCTAATGCTAATGCTAACGCAAACACCGCGGCGAGGCCTGCATTCTGCACCGTGACAGTCCTAAACAAATCTCTGCTTTTGTAACCGGACTGTAGCGGGAACGAATATACATCTAAATGACAGTGCATCAATGAAAGAATGGCTATATTTTGGGGTGTACTGAGCGCGCACAGAGGTCTTACCTGGCCCGCGTTGCAGTGCGTCTGCGCGCCTCACTGGTGATGCAGCAACTGAAGCACTGCGGAGCTGACGTCATCGCCTGTTTAAATACACCCCTTACATCGTGCTTTCATTGGCTGACAGCCGATCCGAGTCGAGGCTCTGATTGGCTAGCGGGCCCGGCCGCTTAAATGTGTCTTGTGGGAGATGTAGTTTTTAGAGATCGTTACGTGAAACCTGAGCGATTCTGAGGTAAATTGCAATGTTTACGAAACCAACGTAAACAGTATAAGAGCAGATAAAAGGCGTATAGTAAAGGTCACCGAGGACAAGCAAAAGTATTTCATAAAGACAAAGACAAAAAGGGATTAGTATGTAACGGAAATGTGAGGCGCACCCCTTTATGCTAATGCTATTCCCTTATGGCAGTGGATTCAAAATTAGATTTATACATTTGTAGATAAATACTATGAACAAATTTGATGTCGTTCAAAACAGTGGGAGATCAACACAAGCCCTGGATTAAAGAAAGTGTTTAAAGATGTGTGAATCTGCAACGACTGGCAACTCGAAAGGTTATTCTTTTAGGCGCAATTAGCTAGGATGGATGGATCGATTGATCACTATTTGATGATCAAATAAACAACATACAATAAAGGGCAAAATAGATACAAAAACACAGTGATGATAGATATTCTAGATCTAGATCTTTCCACTACTCTGGACCACTGATTTCCATGGTGACGGTCCATCCTAGATGCCTCCAAGCTCAAGGACCTGGTTATAACAGGAGGCTTGTTTTTTTGTACAGTAAAGTTTTAAGTGGTATTTATGAATGTAACTCGGTATTGTAGAGCTTGATAAAGGTTTGATAAAGTAATCCCTTACCCATGTGCTCCTATCAATTACTGATCAATGATGCTTCTGAGGGAGGGGAGAGAGATCACCCCTCTTCAGTTTAAGCTTTTTAGGACTGAAATTCCTCCAGATTCGGAATGGTTTAATGATTTTATGCTCTGTAGAGGGAGAAATATCAAAATCATTTTCTCTTTCTAATTTGCAGTTGAATTATCATCCTTATGTTAAACCCATACTTAAGGACACCGTGTCTAACACATTATTTTATTTTATTTGATCATTAACAGCGCTAATCTTACTCGTATGTACTGTTTGTTGTTTAACTTTGGATTTTTTAATTTTGGTTTATTTGGAGTGCATTCCTTCAGTTCAGCAGCGAGAAAATGAGCTGATGGATTTAATCGCTGTGACGTAGCGAGTTTATATTCTGAATTGACAGAAGTGGTGATAAATGCGAACCAAAACAAGTTGGTCACCTTAATATTACAACCACGTCTTGCCATATGGTGACGATAATAGTGAGCTTGCTCCACTAGGTGTCAGTGTTTAGCAGTATCATCAAACAGTATGGGTCGCTGTATTATTTAATTTGTCTAATTGTCTAATTCATGTTTACTTGTTTAATTTTTGCGCACGGCTTGACGCTTTTAAGTTTCATCAGATCATAATACGGCGGACAGATGGTTACCTTTTCAATTTCGGCCACCTTTGACATCTCTCCTTCACAGAGGTGACAGAGCAGGTGGGTCGCAGAGACCTTAAAGCCGTCCCCTTCATCACCTACCTATCTGAGCTGCAGAAGTCTCAGCTCCTGTCTGATGACGTGGCGTCCGAGGTGGAGATCCGTTGTCAGGAGAAGGGAAGCTGCCCGGCGGCGTGTCACCTGTGTAGGCAGGTGGGTCGAGAGAGTCCAAGCCCAGCACCGGCACTGCTGGAGGTCAGCCGCTCGGTGCCACTTTACAGCCTGGTACAGGACAACGCCACCAAAGAGGTGAGAAACGGAGATAGATAGACAAGTACATGATGAGTGTGAATTAATAATGGAATCTGTAAGTGTTACAACATGCACTGGCACCCATTCAGTCATACCCTACATTTGGAACGGCATATAATTGTTTTAATTTTACAGTTCATTAAGTTGATTATTTATGTATTTAATGGACGGAAATGGCACCCATGCGGTGGAATGGCTCTCGTTCAGATCAGAGCAGAAAGTTTCTAGCACATGCGTTCCTCGTTGGGTTAATTGATGCTGTAATGACCGAAGCGTCCAGCAGATGGCGGAATTGTCTCGCTTTAGATACAATCCGCGTGTAACTCTATAGATTTGTCATTATAGCTTCGTTAAGAACACAGAGGATGAAGAACAGGATGAGATGAAGGACGTTCTGGTTAGCTCGCCATTCATCCTCCTGGATGAGAAATATCGTGAGAAGCGGGCACTTATTTAATGAAGACACCCCTGACATCTCTGACGCATGGAGTTAATTGGTGACCATGCGGTTTGGGGTTATTATACACATATATAGAATGGAATTAGGTCAGTTGCTTTGTGCAGACGTGACAGTCACAAACCTAGCCTAGGTCCTCCTGCTGATGTCTCGTTCGGGTTCGATCGATATCAGACAGTCCCTAGTGGAAGATGAGTCGATAGGTAAACAAAAGAACACAGCCCCCTCCTCACCTCCCCTCCCTAAATAGCCAAACATCTAGACCCTTCTCCCACCGAGATTATGGGCGCGTTATCGATCTGGTTGGCGCTGATGTCATCCACTTACAATGTGCTAGAAGCAATGACGCACGGCAGCCGCTGCGTGGCAGTGTTTCCCAGTTCTGCGCCTGATCATTCACGGAGAGTGACGAAATGATTTACCGTGAACACAGAGTACGCTGCAAAACAACAGCGCAATAAACGCACAATAAGTGCAATAAACACCCCTGCCAAAAACAACAACAAAGACCAGCGTACAGTTCGTTCCATGCCCTGGATCCCGGTCAAAAAAAAGCAAGACCATCTCAGGACCAAAAAAAGGAAGAGTTCCTCCATTACCCGACATAGAATACAAAGAGCTTTATTTTGGATGTGTTTTGGACATGAGTTTTCGAAACCATAAGCGTATCAGTAAAAACACTGGAAAAAACAGCTTCGGCCACAGGAAAGAAGCTGTAGATCTACCCATTGGAGCTACCAACACTTGTCAACAATGTTACAGACAAAGAAGGCCAAAGTCGCTTAGAATAAGATCAATATTACATGGACTCCCACTTGTGTTTGTGTATCTGCCAAAGCGTTCGTATTGAAAGCATTTTATCATGAAGACTTCGGTCATTAAAACAAACTTTTTTGATCGGATCGTTGTTGAATCGTGATGGTGATCGCAAACCGTCCTGCCCTTCCACAGCGCTTCACAGTTGGCACAAGGTTCTGCTCCGTATTAGCTTGGCCGGTGATGCTCTGGCTGTGATCTTTGCAGGATTCTCTTTACTCTTCTAGGGAGAGTAGAAACAGCTCTGAACCCTGTACACAGACCATCCCTGGCCAAACAATCCAGCTCAGGTTTGTGCTTCTTTTCACAGAGATAGGGACGCTTGGAGAAGTCATTAGCTCAGAGGTTCACATACTTTCCCAGCCTGGATGGTGAATGATAAATCAATGCACTCAATAAAATTGAAGGTATCACCGTTTTTTTCCCCCCTTACGGACCACAGCCACAAAGCTGCACAGTTTCTGAGCAGATCTATCAAGACGTCAGTGTCACCGTCACAGAGCCAGGCCGGGATCGGGTTACTCGGGTTGGGATTTAGCGGACTGCTTCCCTTCCAAAACGCTGTAGCAGAGAAAGCTTGGCCTTGCCGGATCCCTGCGAAGCTCAGAACCAGAAGAGCTTCTCGTGTAACAGTTCTGATCCTGTTTTCATCACAGAGAGAACCCCCTGCAGATACACACCGCCTCTCTGTCTGCCACTTCCACATACACAGTAAGAGCTTTATAGGTTTCGGTTCTGCGAAGATTACGGCGTCACTTTTAGGATTTGGGTGTTATTAGGGAACGTTTATGCATACCTTTGAACAATCTGGTCCTGTCTGGCTGGAATCCGGAACGGTTTGGGTTTGCCACACCTTTTAAGAATGGAGCACAATGGACCATGGAAAGCTGCAGGTGGGAAAAGTGCCTCAGATCACGATCCAGACCAAAGAAAGAAATAAAGGTCAGAACAAAAATGGGGATCTCAGGTCGGGTCAACCGAAGGACGTTTTTTTCTTGGATGGTTTTGAATTTTGGACCAATGACAGGACATTGAGACAGGCTGTGACCATAACGGTTAAAACAAAAGACAACAAAAGAACTGCTGGATCACTGCTTCTGATGACGAAGGTGGATCCTGGATTGAAATGCATCCTGATGGGTGCCGGATCGACCTGATGTTCTTGCCTTGGAAACCACCAAAGCCTCAGAGAAGATGCATCATGCAAGCATGGCAGAACCTTCAAGGAATGAACCATCACAGCGACAGCAAGGCTTGGACTTAACATCTCAGTTAGAGCTCTGATTTTGCTTGAATATCTCCCCAGTGCCCATTGGACCCTTGGACCTCGTTGGGTTTAATGGAGGTTGGTGAGATATTCAAGCGAAATTCGCTGAGCAAAATCCTTACTGACTGTCTCAGAAAGCCTAGAAATTGGGTAAACACCCTCCAAACATTGTAAAGTAAAGTTATAAAGTGCAAAAGGTGCAGACATTTTCAGTCAGTAACCTGTGCCCCTGTGTGGGCTCACGCTGGGGCCAATTCCTAATCAATTAGTCAGCGTTTCAGCCCTGAGGCAACTTTAATGGGAAGGAATTCTTGGAACTGAGCCGAGAGTCCTTGGAAGACGTTGCAGCCTTAGGATCCACAATATGACACTCATGCTGGTCATGACCCAGCAGAACGACAGCTCCTGACTCATGACAATCTCATCACAGAAAGTCATTTTCTGTACCAGCTTAGAGACGAACCCTTACTTCCCTCCCTCTCTCTCTCTCTCTCTCTCTCTCTCTCTCTGTCTCTCTCTCTCTCTCTGTCTCTCTCTCTCTCTGTCTCTCTCTGTGTCTCTCTCTCTCCCTCTCTCTCTCTCTCTCTTTACCTTGTCTGCAAAATGTTTCAGAAGCAATCTGTGCAGAATTAAGCCCTCGTCAGGAGTCGGTTCTCTCCTGTGGCAAGGCAAGGGCTCGCTGTGGATGATTGACCGTACGTCGGTCTGGAAAGGACAGCTGACGGTGCACGGCCAGAGCGTGGGTGCTCAAAGGCAGAGCGAATCCAATAGATTTCTGGTCCACAAAGAACTTAATACCGCTCATATGGACTAAGTAATAAACCAGCGGGCCAGGTGCTGAGCAAAATATGATTTTCCTGGAACATGAATGCGGATGAATTTACACCAGATATAATCGAGTCGATGAAGGAAATCCGCTTAGAGCATCTTAAGATGACGTCGCCGGATTTCTGAATGGCAATATCAGTTCTGTTTGTATCCTCCTGTTGAACCCCGGGGTTCATAACAAGGTCATGCTTCCTGGAAGGCTCTTTCGGAGATGTTTCTCGCTCTCGATTAACCTGGGCCATAGGTATGACTTCCTGTCGCTCCTGGCAGGAATCAATCAATTGATTATGTCGGCTCGCCCGTGTTTACAGTGCGTTTGGCCAGCGAATGGCAACGCTAATGGGGAAGAGGTAAGATAATGTGGACTTAAATGCATTTGGACATCGTGATCGCTCAGAGGCAAAGTCATTTTCTAAAGTTTATGCAATACGGTGGATGGACGCTTGTTTTTTTTTTTTAGTAAAAAATGGACTGGTGCGCCCTTCAGCATGTGCCGTTTCAGTACGATCGTTACAGAGCGTCCAAAGAAAGTCATCATGGCTGTTTGAAATTGTTTTGTCACACTGACAACACTGAACTCGGGACTCACAAAAAGAACCTTTTTCCAACCAAAATGTAATAGAAGAAAAGGAAACGTTTCTTAAAAAAACGATTTAAAGATGACAAACTAAAACATCGGGGTCATTAAAAGCTGTACCTATCAGCTCTGCGTTCCTAGACTGGGGAATATCTGTCCGTTATTCCTTTTAAAATTGTTCCATTGTGCCAACTGTGTGTGTTTAGGGTCGTTGTTGTGTTGGAAACTGAACCTCTTGCACATGTTGATGTGTAGCAGAGGATCCTGGTTTTCCTCGAGAACTTGGATGTACTTGGTAGGACCTATTTTTGTACAATCCTGCCCATGTAACATGACGCTCCACCACCATACTTTACGGTGGGTATGGTGTATTTTCAGTGGTGCCCCGTGTTTAGATCGTCAGCCCATAAAGTTCAATCTGAGTTTTTTCTGACCTTAAAACCTTTTGCCATCTGGCCTTCCATGTCTTCGATTCACCGATTTAAGCTACTGTTAGAAAATGGAAACCTAGGCCTTGTGTGAGCTCGCAACTGCCTGGTCGTACACCGTACGTAATTGCTTTGTGTACTTTACCATGCACCACTTGAGCAGATCTGGACTTAGTTTCATAGGAAATCGTCTCGGCTGTGGTCGCGAGGGTTATGGCGTCACGTTTCCTCCTCAGTTACTTGAGGAACGTGGAACAAACCACTCGCTTCGTCTTCCGACTCAAACATACTTGCTTTCTCTGAAGGCCTCGTCCTTCGTTCTGCTCCCTCTTCCCTCTCAGGTTTCTTCACGCTTTCCTTCTGTAAGGCGTCTCTCATGCAGGTCGTTATGATGCCATTAATTACGCCCCGTTGGTACCCTTCTCCCATCTCAGAACACTTCATTTATCAGGAGAGCTCACACGCTCGCCTCGGAAGATGTAAAAGTGGAGTCCATGCTCAGAGACGCCAATAAGAACTTATACACTGATCAGAGACAAAATCCGTACGCAAATGGCTGGTTTCAGCGCCAGGGTGGATTTAAAGAGCTCTCGTGATGATGCTCGGTTTTCTAATGACTTTCACGGGGGGCTCCTTTAGGAGCTTCTTTTCTTAAATGCAGTTTCTGGTAAATTGCATTGAGATGTGGGTTATAGAAATGCTGCCCTGTAAACGTTAACATAAACCGTGCTCAGAACAAGGCTCTGCTTCAAAGCAGTGGGCATCCTGCAAAGTTCACACCAAGAACACGATGCGATGCAGACGGCCAAAACCTGACGCAATCACTGAACGACAGTGACATTGGTGGAAGGAAACCACGAAAGAAAACACTGCTCTATAAACACATTTTGCAGCTTCAGAGGAAACGGGGCAAAACAAAGATTTTGTTTACAGGACGTCTCAGAACTTGCTCCTGAGCCAGCGAACATGGACTGTGAATGCACATCTGGTTGGGTGTCTGGAGAACCTACCAACCCACAAACTGTGAAATCAGACAAGCCAGATGTTTGTTTCTGGGATGTTTAGGTCTGAAAACCAGATCTGGCTTGCTTTCAGACATCAAAGCTGGCTCATTAGAATAATCCCGCCCCTTATGTGGGTAACCCCACCCACTGAGTGAAAATTTAGAACCAGAACCCATGCAAACCATTAAAGGACCGGCAGCCTCTGGGGACAGATATGATGGGTAAAGGTTTTCCATTTGTGATCATAATCAAAGTAAAATCCTCGGTTTGGATAAGCCATCACCTCTTAAGAGTAACCGCTATAAACGTGCTCAGGTACAACCTATGCATGGTATCATAAAAATATTAAGGTGTTTTTTTTTTAAATGGAGCTGTGGGATAAAGCATTGGAAAGAAACAAGTTAGGAGAATGAAACAGGACCAAAAAACGGCATGGCACCACCAGCACCATGTCAAGATCGGAAGGAAGGTTGTAATTCCAGACTGAGATGAACCAAGCCAAGAAGGAAGCTACCATGAACCCGATGCCAACTTTAAAGGACTTTTGAGATTGGTCAGTCTGTGCATGTGCCAACGATCTCACAAAATGTACACAAAGCAAGAAAGCGGAAGACTGTTTTCTTCAAATCTTCAAACACGGCTCACTATCGAAAATACACCTTACCTGCCGTGAAGCAACGTTATGTTATAGAGCAACTAGTCAGGAACTAGTCAAGGGGGTGATACCAAGTACATCCAAATTCTGAAGGAAAACAGAGTCTCTGCTGGGCATAATGATGGGTAGAAGGTTCGGCTTCCTGCACGACAACGATCCTGAAGCAGTGGCTTAAGGTTAGGAAGGTAAACGTTCAGTGGCCAAGTCGGAGTCCGGACCTAACTCGAAATCTGCCTGACCTCAAATATTTCTGCAAGGAAGAATGGGGAAATTTTCCCAATCAGATCGACGGCTAGAATGAAAGCAAAAGGTGGCTGTAGAAAGTACCAAATCAGGGACCCTGTTATTTAAGTCACTCAATTTAAAATGAATTCTCTGAACTGTTTCCTTTTTTTCCTGATTTCTTCCACCAAGACAGAACGTGTAAATAAAGCAGTAGAGATCGATATCTTCTTATGATTCCTGCACGGCCGTTCATCCTTCAGCGTTTCTGTCAGTTTTTGGTGCTCTCTCGGTCTGACCTTTCGGTCACGCTTTCCAATTAAGCGCAGACATGCCCGGTCTGTACGGCGGCGCCCGGTGCGACTTTGCAGAGCCGTGCCACTTTTCGAGCCGAGGTGTGCGGTCTGGTGTGACTCAGAGCATGAATTTAATTGCTTTCCTTTCACCTGTTGCGTTTGCCTCTTCCTCAGGCCTTCAAGAGCGCCGCCATGAGCTCATACTGGTGTGCGGGTAAGGGTGATGTCATCGACAACTGGTGCCGCTGCGACCTGAGCGCCTTTGGTAAAGACGGCCTTCCCAGCTGCAGCCCCCTGAGGCAGCCCGTGTAAGTCATGCTCCTGTCACCGCCCGTCCTCGAGCCTCTACTTCTTTTTAATTGCTGTCTGTCAGGTTCTGTTCCTCAGAGGGACCCGCCGGAACGTTCTGTACCGCCACCACCACCTCTAATCCTGACTCGCTCTCAAAAGGAACTGTTCATTCTGGATTATACCACAGTCGATCTCCAAATAAAGAGGTTCAATTCTATCAATAACAGGAGAAGAACAGAATGAATGTAATAGCTTTATTATACAGAAAATAAACACAAATATAACGACTGATAAGCTTTTATTTATTCAGTAAAGAAAATAAGGTCTGATTTCTAATCCAGCCTGTAAGAAAGAAAGAACAGAAAGAATGAAAGAAATGAGGAAAAAAACAACAAAAGGCTCGATGGAACACTGAGAACAAGTGTTCTGAAGTCTGAAGAGAATACAGAAAAAGCAAGAAGCAAGGAAAGAAAATAAAGAAAAGAAAAGAAAAGAAAACCTTAAAGGCTAAAGAGTACAGAGAAAGAAAGCCATGAATGCTAAGGAAAGAAAGAAAGATGTGTTGAAGAAAATAATGAGCTGATGGACGAGACGAAGCTGCTGATGCTGTATAACCCTCCCATAACCTTTCTGACTGATCCCTAACATCAAAACCAGGAAGATCAGTCACTTCATTTTTATGTTCAGGGTCGTTGCTTTTCAGTCGAGCCGTGACTCCAGTAAGAGCCCAAAACGTCTGATTTTACTCGAACTGTAGAACTTAAACCCAAATCCTTGTTTGTAGTTAAGCCTGATGAACCTCGGCTCCGTGGAAGGTTTCAGGCTGCTCGTTAAGAGCTTTGTTGTCGCTCTGTAATATTCTTAGCTGATCAGATCTCTTGTGCCGCCCCTGATCCTGGTTTTTCCTTTGCAGACTGAGACTGTCTCCTCACCTGGAGCCCTCCAGCACGGTGGTGGCTCTGGAGTGGGTGGACGTGGAGCCTCTGATTGGCTATAAAGTGGCCGATTACATCATCCAGCACAAGCGGGTCGAGGATCCGTCCGAGGCCGAAATCTACACAGGTGAGAAGCGTCCAAAGTTTCCACTGTGTGTTACTTCTGTTCATTAGGAAAGTCAATAAAAACCACGTCATTCGATCGTCGGTGCCTAAACAGTTGCCCCGCGAGTGTGTGGCATGGCTATACGGCAGGAAAAAAAACGGACTGCGTGCAAGTGACGTGGGAAGAAGGTCAGCGTTGTTTAGACGCCGTCGCTCTAATCTTATGATCGTGACCAATTTTAAAAAATTTAATTTCCCACTGCTGGGAAATGACTGTTCTATATGACAGTGGTCTCTAAGTGGAAAACACACACCACACACACACCACACACACACGCACACACAGCAGTGCTGACTGATGGCTCGGTTGATCTCGTGAAGCCCACTAAGGCCCTGTCGTCTCCGAGAAAAGGTTACAGGAGGGAAAAAAGATCTACAGGGTTCTTAATTGGCCCCGACCCCCTCCTTCCTCCGGTGGTACCTCATAGATGGTGAGTCAGGCTCTGGGTTCGGGTGATTGGCGTTTAATAAAGGAGGGAAGGTAGACTCGGCCAGGTTTAGTCATCTGAATGAATGGTCCGGAACAACGCCTCAACACCGGCACCAGGAGCCAGGGCAGGAAGGGGCAGATGGTGGGTGAGTCATGCCTTCACTTAGCCACGCGTTCCTGACAATTATGTCCAGCAGATAGATGAATTACGACGAGTTTTCTGGACAGGCCGTAAATTTCTGCAGCTTGTTTACTGTCCCTGCCCCGGTGTCCTTAGATACGTCCGGAATCAGCTGAGAGACGTGGGTTCATATTGGATCATAATTCCACTGTGGGACGGGATTTAAGGTACGAATAACCCTGGGATGTTTGGATTGGGAATTTTATAGATTACGAAGAATAAAACAGGGAGCTTAACAAGGGAGAAACACTAATGAGGGAGTAGAGACACTAATGAGGGAGTAGAGACACTAACGAGGGAGTAGAGACACTAACGAGGGAGTAGAGACACTAACTAGGGAGAGAGACACTAACGAGGGAGAGAGACACTAACGAGGGAGTAGAGACACTAACGAGGGAGTAGAGACACTAACGAGGGAGTAGAGACACTAACGAGGGAGTAGAGACACTAACTAGGGAGTAGAGACACTAACTAGGGAGCAGAGACACTAACGAGGGAGCAGAGACACTAACGAGGGAGCAGAGACACTAACGAGGGAGCAGAGACACTAACGAGGGAGAGAGACACTAACGATGGAGTAGAGACACTAACGAGGGAGCAGAGACACTAACGAGGGAGCAGAGACACTAAACGAGCAGAGACACTAACGAGGGAGCAGAGACACTAACGAGGGAGCAGAGACACTAACGAGGGAGCAGAGGAACCAATGAGGGAGTAGAGACACCAATGAGGGAGTAGAGACACCAATGAGGGAGTAGAGGAACCAATGAGGGAGTAGAGACACCAATGAGGGAGTAGAGGAACCAATGAGGGAGTAGAGGAACCAATGAGGGAGTAGAGGAACCAATGAGGGAGTAGAGACACCAATGAGGGAGTAGAGACACTAACCGGGGAGCAAAGACACTAACGGGGGAGCAGAGACACTAACGGGGGAGCAGAGACACTAACGAGGGAATAGAGACACTAACGAGGGAATAGAGACACTAACGAGGGAATAGAGACACTAACGAGGGAATAGAGACACTAACGGGGGAGCAGAGACACTAATGAGGGAATAGAGACACTAATGAGGGAATAGAGACACTAATGAGGGAATAGAGACACTAATGAGGGAATAGAGACACTAACGGGGGAGCAGAGACACTAATGAGGGAATAGAGACACTAACGGGGGAGCACAGACACCAATGAGGGAGTAGAGACACTAACGAGGGAGAGTAGAGACACCAACGAGGGAGAGTAGAGACACCAATGAGGGAGTAGAGACACCAATGAGGGAGTAGAGGAACCAGTGAGGGAATAGAGACACTAATGAGGGAGTAGGAATCTATTTTGGACACAGCCATATGTTTGCTGCATTCTGTGCATGAATAAAAATGGATACGGAAAAACCTTCGATAAGTCATGTTTTAAAAAATATGAAATAACAATGTGTGTGCATGTCTAATTACGATAATTAAAATGAGACTTTAATGAGTCGTTCATATCTCTAACAAGGCAATGACCCTGGACAGGGATATCTCTTCACCAAGCCAAATTTGGGGTGGCTGAGCAAAAAAAACAAACGTAAGAAAGTCGCATCATCGCTAATGGTCGGAATCCCCAGAGCACGCTGGGATTTTCTGCTCGAGGTTTCGGCCACCCTTTTCTGATCTGACCACACATCCTCAAACTTCTGACTTGCTAGAGCTCTGGTCGACTGGAAAGGGTTTTTGTGTAGACAACGTCCAGGACTCGTCCTCACTGCTCGCTGCGGTTTCTGATGAGCTTCATGTTTTGGGGTTTCCATCGGCGAGGTCGGCATGTTCTGTTTACACATCACAGAGGAGACTGGATGCTTATAAAAGAGCCGAACGGATAATTGCAAATGAAACACAACGCTCGAGTTTTTGCGCTGTTGGCCCACGCCGGTGATCGGCAGCACTGCGGCTTAGCTAAATCGGCATTCCGCAAGTCATGTTCCAGCTCTACGGAACATAATCTCATTCGCATCACATGTCTCTCGCTCTCTCTCTCTCGCCCACCACTTGTATTGGAAATTTCACAAGCAGCCACAGCTCTCACCTAAGGCTGTTGAGTCACTGCCTGCGAATATGTTTTACATTTCCTAATTAAAATCATTGAGTCGTTTAGCTTTGTTCTATCCAGAGTCAGTCCAGCAGCTCCGGACCTCTATAAACAACTTTACAGCGTTCTGTTTGGGTAACAGTTCTGTACATAACGATCGATTCCCGGCAGCGACGCGGGTCTCGTTACAAACCTTACTCAGATGCAGATCCTCAACAAACACTGGATTCAGGGCCGCTTTCTTAAAGGGGAAAAAATACAATGACAAACATTTAAGAGGCTCATAAGAATGGTCTCAAAAGCCTTTCTCGAAAAAGAAGAAAATATCTTCCTTGCTTGTCTTTTTCAGCTTACAATCGCAGCTATTTAGTTTAATCTGCATCTAATCCAAAAATAGCCAGAAAATAAGAAAATTAACTTATGTACCCCTTTCATTTGAGCTTTTTAAACCTGGGAAATCGGGCGGCATGGGGGCCCTGCCTCACAGCAGGAAAGTCCAGGGTTCAATCCCAGGGTGGAGCGGCCTCTGCATGTCCTCCCTGTGTCTGCGTGGGTTTACTCCAGGTACTCCGGTTTCCTCCCACAGTCTAAAGAAATACGTATTAGGTTAATTGGTGTCTCTAAAGTGGCCTTTAGTGTGTGACTGTGTGCATGACCATGTGTGTATGTGTGTGTGGATTGGCGCTGCCCTGGCGCCCAGAGTTGCCTATAAAGTTCAGACCTATAAAGTAAACTGAAGAGGGATGATCTCTCTGCGCTCCCGCAGAACTGTCATTTATCTGATAGGAGCCCATGGGTGAGGGATTACTTTATCAAACCTTTATCACAATACAGTTACATTCACAAATACCACTTAAAACTTCACTGTACCAAAAACAAGCCTCGTATTATAAGCAGCTTCACAAGCTCCGCCCACACTGGCCCTGTCTTGTCTGGTTTTGTGTCTTCCTCGTTTTTGGATTCAGAGCCTTGCCCAAGAGTGGCAGCTTGGCCACGCTTTGGACTCGAACTCTGGACCTTCTGGTTCAAGCACCAGTTTCTTCAAATTTTAGGAACATTCTTTGATGCTAGCAGTTTAATAAATGTCCAAATTTTTCGCTTGGGTCGTCAAAACCCTTTCCAAATTTTCCACGTGAGCTGACCTTTCGGAATCCTGAAACAACGGGACCTGCAGAAATGGCAAAAAGAGCCTCCAGAGTCCAGCGACAATGCTCTGAACTGCTCTTATAGTCTTATTATAGTCTTATTATAGTATCTTATTAGTCTCTTATAGAATCCGTCTTATACTGACCCCTAAAAGACAGAATAACTAACAGTCCCTTCTAGAGGTGTGTGGAAAACAGAAGAAGCGGCGTCTGAATAGTTTTGGCCGTGTGCCGTAGGGAAAGAGAGAAAGCTAGATAGTGAGAGCTGGCTTTGGGCACCACATGGCGATGATGTCATCTCCCAACTCTGCAGTGTGACGGCGAGACGCAGCGCCATTTGATCTTTTTATTTTCATCTCCGTTTCATCTTCCGCGGCTTATCGGGATCGGTCTGTCTCCGTCCTCTGACTCACACGCTTAGAGCACACACAGGGGTGCGCGCCTGGCTTTTGTTTACGTAACCGCCGCAGCATGACTCGTGCGTGGCACGCCGAGATTCCCGAGTGCCAAAGCGTCTGGACCAGGCCTCGCTCTGGGCGCGATTCAATTAGGAGGAGATAAAGGGCCGTCCTTGAGGATGAGCGCAGATAATGAATCAGAGAGACTCAGCTGTTCGCCTTTGTTTGCTTAATTAAGGATGACCTCATCGCTTTTCGGCGCTAAAAATGGCTAGCGCTTCTCCCGGCGTCACTGGCGGAGCCATCAGCAGATTGGAGAGCAGGCAGGGCGCCAGCAGCGGGCGCGGATGCCCACAGACAATCTGTGTATTATGGTCTGTACGGGGTATTTCCATTAATTAGTGTCTCACTGCAGCAGCATAATGTGTCTGCAAATAATAACCTCAGGATTTATAAACCTAATCCTGATTCTAATACAGGAATAAATGCATCGTTAGCAAACCCTAGCCCTAAAACGTAACCCTGATCCTCACTCTGATCCTAATCTAATCCTAACCCTGATCTTAATCCTAAACCTAAATCTAACCCATTTATACAGTGAAGTGGGTCAGTGTGTCTTTTCCCAACCCTAAACCTAATCTAAACCCTTATCTTAACTCTAACCCTGATCCTAACTCTAATCCTGATCCTAATCTGGATCCTAACTCTAATCCTGATCCTAATCTGGATCCTAACTCTAACCCTGATCCTAATCTGGATCCTAACTGTAACCCTGATCCTAATTTGGATCCTAACTTTAACCATGACCTAATTCTACATTTCTCAGTCTTGCTCTCTTCCTTATAACGTTTCTGGAGTTTTTACTTGCCACTGTCATCCTAGGCTTGCTCTTTTTGGATTTGGACTTATCTAGGATAATAGAAAATAAAGACTTTGTTTTTGTTTTTGTTTTTTGTTTTTTTGTGAAAAGAGCTGTAAATTTAAATCGGACTCCTAAATTGTTGAGGAAAACCTGGAACCCTGTGCTAAACAGCTGTAGCTGGTCAGGTGGCTCGACTTGGAGGACAAAACAATGTATTAGTTACATAACGTATGAGTTAATTGAGTAGGATTGGGGATAGGAACGTCAATAAGGTCGAGTGGCCAAGTCCGAGCCCTGAGGTCAGAATGGACAGAATGAAAACGTTCAGCAATATAGAAGCAAAGCTGGTAGAGACAAATTCAAAATCCAAATGGCCTGATGATGATTTTTGAGATTTTATGACTGAAAAGTGACCTAAAAGTGACTAATTCTTTTATGGAGCGATATAACAGTGCTGGAGTCCAGCGTGGTGTTTGATGATCACTCCTTTAACGTCCCGTTCTAATGAACTCATATGGTGAATGAATTGTGCAGCGCTTTATAAGGGGCGAGGCCAGAGCCCGGCTTTACCCAGGCTTTACTCGGCTTTAGTTTAAATCATTCCCCCCATTCCAATAGAGGCTTTTCATCCAGCAATTCCCAATCCCTCCATCGACATGGATCAGATCTCGTATCCGACGGAGACGGCTCTCGCGGTAATAACGGTGCCGATAGCACGGCGCAGGGGTCGGTAATTAGGTCAGAGTGTAACGAGAACATCTAACAGCGTGACACGTCGGCTGATTAGCACAAATCTGATTAATGTCCTTGATTGGAACGGTGCGCTCGTGTACTCTGGGGAATAATAATAATCATAATAATACAAAAATGTCCCCACGTTTTAGCTTCGCTTGTTTATTGTTTTGGACAGGCTGGTCCGGGGACGGCGCCGTCTCCGGGGTTTGGTCCGAGAAAGAGAAAGCGAGAGGAGATCTCTGGGGGAAAATGCTTTTATTGATGCCAGAGGTCAGGTTAGAACGGCCAGACTGGTTTGATTGGGACAGACATAAAAAAGATTAGAAAAATGTCACCTGGCCTGATGAGTCTCAGTTTGGAATGCCATGTCGAAATGTGACATGAACAATGTTTTGGTATTGTCTTGGCAAACTTTGGGATCCTTAATACCAACTGAGCATCGTTTAAACCCTGCAACCTATCTGAGTAGTGGTGTTGACCATGTGCACCCCTCTATGCCCACAGTGTACCTTCTTCTGATGGCTCAAACAAAGCTCAAATCACCTCACCAGATCTCAATCCAGTAGAGCACCTTTGGGGTTTGGCAGAACGTCACATCAGGATTGGGCTGGCGACAAATCTTCAGCTAAGTTTTCAAGACCTGGTTGAATCACTGGCGTAAATAATCTCATTCCGACCTAGACTAGGACCAAAATAATCTGTTGGTCCAGCGTAACAAATGGAGGAGAGGCCAGGGGAGCAAGAGGCAGAGTGAATAACAATTGGTTACTTCATAGTTTTGCCTGATTTGACCTTCACAGAGCAGAGCAGGGGACCAAAATGACCTCACATCCCACCACTGATGGCCAAAAATGAGTCAGCGGTGACCTCAACCAAGCCAACATGCTGGCGAGGGATTCGCATAAACACGCACTCTTGACCGTCCTATCTCCCAGCTCGAACTCAAGCCCAAACTTCTCCTGCTTATGGAAAAGCATACGGACCATCAGTCCAGCGTACGGATGGTGGATGCCCTGATGACGTTTTTAGGCAGCTCCGAAAGCTCTTAAAAGCAAAAAGAAGGCCCTGAGCCCGGTCTGATTCATAGCCGAGCCAATGCTTGACATGTGCTCCAAACATGATCGATGATCTACTGTCCCTTTGAAAGCGCAGCGTCCCGTGGACCCACAAGAGCCGGACGGACGTTTCCAAGGGTGTGATGAAATGTAAGAGGGGAGTACATGTTAATTTATTGTGTCACTAAGCGGAAAAACAGATGGGAGCCCTCCGTCAGGAGGCTTCCGTGCGCTCGGGTTCGGCAGTTATTTAGGGGTCCCCAGGCGGAGATCCACGCCGAGATCAGTCGGTCCGGGTCGAGATGAAACGCTTGCCAGCGTCGTTTATATCACGAGCGGGTCGCGTGATGGATCTCGTGTAGGAAGTTCAGCGAGGCCAAGGCGTCCTTCTTCATCTAGCCAAGATAAATGGAGGAAAGGATCGTTCTGGACCAGAGACAAATGGATGTGGTGCGAGATCTCCAGGCATGATAAAAAGCCAGGAGAACCCTTATTACTCGATCCGGCATATCAGTGGTGAAATCCATCTTCTACCGCAGTCGTCTTGGGCTTTTTTTTTTCTTTTCCAGGGAATTCATCAGCGGCTAGAGTAAAGAAAAAGCATGATACAAGGATTTGTACGCTTCTTTGACCTCTTAATAGGTGGTCCTTTATCTAACTGTATGATTATGAAAGAGCATTTAACATAACACGTCCAGACCTGAAACTAAACGCAGGCAATCTGGTGTCCTTGGATGGTGTCAGATGGTGAAACCACGAGTCCTCGACCAAAAACGCTTCCTGCCTTCCATATCCTGTGGCACATTTTTGGACAGATGTTACAACTGGGCCTGAACACAAATACTGTAGGTTGCTGTAGCTGGCACCCGGGTGTGTTCCAATATGGCAGAGGCATTCCTGGGAATCCCTCGATGTGTGTGGGCGAGTATTATACTGCTCAAAAAGTCCAGTGGTTGCAGGATGTCCTACACTATTGCTGAGCTGTTAGTGCCCCTCGTATACTATTAGGCACCGTCTCCCCAGATCATCACGCCAGCAATTAGGGCAGTGTGTCGCTCCACGGCAGGGGCAGGATTGTGGCGCGCGACCCAAGGCCTCCATACTCAAAACCTGGCTGTTGTCAGATCAAAAGCAGAACCTTGATTTGTCACGTTCATTGCCTGTCCCCCACTAATCTCCTGTAAATGGTCCGGGCAGAGACAGGGGTGTTAGTGAAGGTGCCCCTGTATCTGGATGGTAGATAATGAAACTGTGGGAGGTGCTCAAAACGACCATTCTGCTTCTGACAATTCAATCCCTCTCAACGTCTCTCATCTGGGCAAAACATCTTCGAGGACATCGAGCGATCCCTCACCAAGAGGTACACTACCCAAAAGTAGACTCTGAGGGTATATTTGAAGGCCAATGGGTCGAAAGACTAGTCCAAAAGACTACAGAGTCGATATGGGCAGACTCTGAAAGAGAGAGTTGAATCGAGGCATTCTGGACTACTGTCTAGAGGAAATGTTCTAGCCAAGGTAAGCACTAAGCCATGAGACCAGTGACTGACCTATGAAGAGGCCTGAAGGTTCATGCTGGCCCACAACACAAAAGGACACACAGCATTGGTGGAGCATCCAGTTGTGCGGTTTGGACGGAGCCTGAAAGCGTAGATGCCTCAACGGGAGTTTTGTTTGCCTTCGCATTAGCAGTCTAGCTCCTGTTTAGTTTGCCGCTGCCAGCTGTCTCGAGTCCAGACCAGAAGCGTTTTTGGTTCTGGAACCCAAACTGGTTTTGGCAGTGCAGGACCAGAACGATCGCTGATCCACCTTCTGAGATGAACTCGTCTTGCTTTCGCAGAACAGATAAGAGTTCCAACCGAGGTCTCGAGGTCATTTTTGGCCACCTTTATGTAATAATTTATTGAACTATCCCATATGTCTTGATGTTAATAAGCCCTGGTGACTTACTCCTCCCAAAAATCTTACAAACTCAACTTCCCGAGTCACACCTCAGAATCGGACCAACACCTGACCCGCTCCTGTCGTTCATTAGGTGTGAAAGTCATTAAACCCAAACAATAAGGCAGCGCTACTGGTGGGTTTGACTCGTTAGTCTTAGCGAGGCTCGGCGGTGTAACAAAAAAACCTCAACTGCTGAACAGGCACCACGGTTCATGATTCATTAAAATATGCCATGTTTACAGGATTACAGACGGTAAACATCCCACGGCCACATGGTTTTGTGCTTACAGTCAGGTGGTCAGGAGCTAAATCACTTCTGAAAGTTGTGATGCTCGGGCCGCTAAACAAAGCCCGCCCATGTTTACGTGACTTAAGACCACCTGGCTGAGGCCCATCATTTTTCATGCTTATATAAACCAGAAGTGACTAAAGAGGAAAGCTTGGCAATCAATTAAGAAAACACGTTAAAAAGCAAATAGTAATGTTCCTTAGTACCTAATGTTGGAAGTGTAAAACCAGAACGACCAGCTCCTAACAGTTACTGCAAACCAACCAGAGCGTGATTGCACTGCACTGCATAGACAGCGCAGACTATTCCCTCCTGGCAAAAAGGGTACAAGGTGTTACCCTGACCTCCCAAGTTCTCCAGATCTCAATCTGGGCATCTGTGGGACGTGCAGATAAGACGTCTTCGGGGTGTTGAGTCTATCCCCTAACTGGACCTCCTCTCTCTCTGAGAAGTTCCTCGTACGGTGCCCGGTTGGTACACCCCGATTTGTGCAATAATCACAAAATGTGTTTTTGATGCAGAGATTGAGTAGTCAGTCAAATCCTGCTTGTCCTTCAGGAAAGATAATGCTCCTCCACCATGCTTTACAGTTGGTCAGTTTAACACCTGTCACCAACCTGAGCTCCGGACAGCAGTTATTTTCCAAACCAAGCCCTCCTGTCTGTTTGGTGTTACGTAGAAATATGTATTGAATCCATACTGCTCCCAAAATTAGGCTCTAGTTCAAAATGAAATGTCCCATAATGCTATAATCCCCTTTTTTTGTGAGCAGTGTATATGAGGCTGAACCCCTCTAACAAGTCCAAGTCTAATTTCTAACTCTAAATAACAACCCTGAATGTAAAAACCAACGTTTTGTGCCTGTTAGTGAAGAACAAATCCATATTAGTGCTGGCACGAGCGCAGAACGTGGCTTCGTTTTTATAGTGCCATCTAATGAATGCGTCTTAACTGGGGGGAAGAAAAAAAAGAGGGAAAAGATCAATAAATAATGACATAAAACTGCCAGAAGTCTTGGAGCATTTAAGGAGATTGAGAGGCGCGATTCGCCGGCCAAAGTAAACGTCAAGGAAGCGGAGAAAGTGTATTGTGGTGTGATTTAGAGTAAATTTCCTGTGTTTTGTCATCTAGTATTTTGTTTGGGGGGAAATAGATGAAGGAATCACATTCATAACGACTGACTCACCGGTTCATTCAGATGTTTGGCTAAGAGCGCGTGGATCCTGCAGTGCTATGGCAATGGCTTATGGACGTTCAGTACAAGCTCATGTTTGGGAACACTTTTGCCCGAGCACCCGAGCCACCTGATGACCTGGCCTGGATGGAGTCCAGCCTCATGATGGCCACAGACAGATGAACGGCTACCGCAAGCATTCCAAAATGGCAATAAGCGACCTTATTTATGGACCGTACTTCTACTTTTCTGGAAAAATCAGCTTTTTTTCTGGGGGTTCCTTCACTACTTTGGGTCTCAGGTTACGCTTCAGAACAGGGCCGCACTGCGCTCCTCTGTGCCGCTCTCATCATGTCGTATTGATAGATCGTCATGTCCGTAATGAGGTTTGCGGTTTGTAGTCTCCCAGCAGTCCGTTTAGCTTTTAGGCTCTGAAGTTGATTTCAGCTCTGACGGTGTTTTCCTGCTCGGAGTCCTGCGTCCCTTGTCACGTTCGGTTCAGTTTGACAGCTCGTTTTTGGACCAGAACTGATCCCTGGTCCTTCTGTAAATGGTGGTCACGGGTTTGCGTCAAATGAACTTGGGTTTGGAAACTGACCCGGTGTTGAATAATGGCACTGGGTGATGTTTACGTGATGCTGCCCTTTTTTCTCAGCTCTGGAGACTGAATGGAGGGAAGAAGGAATAAACTCAAGTGACTACGGCTCGTATGAAGCTGAATATTTGCGTCGGGTGATGCCAAATCAAATATAGGCTGCTCCCAGACAAACTGGGTCCTCAGTCGGTGCTCGGAGATGGGTTAGTCCAGAGTTTTGGTTCATTTTCTGCAAAAACATCCCCTCTTTAAGTGATTTCTAGGGATAACCTAAAGAAATGGCATGAACTAACTGCTATAAGGGGCAAACAAGTCCAAGGTCTACCCCGGGGCCTAATTTTTTACTGTCAGAAAATCCATGCTGCCTTTGCCTTCTAAGAGAGCTCAGAGCATTATGGGGTACCAAATTGTGAACGAATATTAATTTTTTAAAGCCTCCAACTTCTTGTTTTGCTGCTGCTGCTCCTGGTCAGAGATGGTAGCTAAATTCTTAGGCAGAGGTTTAACGTGACCTAACAGAGGACCAAGAGCTGACCACCCTCCTAGAGGCGTCTCCCGGACCCAAAATTAAGACTTCACGAGCTCCAAGACATCCAGACCTTAATTGCTTCCAGACAATTTCTCAAGATTTACCAAAGTCGTTTGGCTTTGTAGACGGTACATCTGTTTATCTTTAGTGTGGGAATAAAAACGAAATGCTAAAACACTGTTAAACCACCCATAGTGAAAATGAAAAGAGGCCCAGAATAGATCCTTGCGGCACCCCAGAGTCGCAGAGGAAGGAACCCCGTCACCCCGTCTTTTTATTTAGTTTTTGGTGTTGCTGTTGTTTAGAATAACCAGTTTAAAATGAGTGTTTTAAAAGAGAGTTATTATTAAGGTATATAATTATAATTATATAAAGGTTATTATAAAGGTAAAATCATGTCTGTGTAAAATCTCCATGCCCTCTGCATTCTCAGCCAACATGAGGAGGGGGCACCATGACCCTCTGATGTGGTATGGGTACGGGTATGGGTACAACTGGTGTCATGATTGTATCGTAAACCAATTAGTTTAATTTCACGGCCCAGCTGACCTTAAAATATCCTACAGCTGGGGAATGAGGGACTGAGGGCACTGCCCAGATGCCCAGACTCTGCAGAAGAGTGTCTGTATTATATTCTTAGAGATGGGCATCATCTCAAAGCAGCTTTAGAACTATCTAGATCCACAGCCCAAATTGAGCAAACCTAGGATGACAGCAGCAAGAAAAATCCCTAAACGTTATAAGGAAGAAACTTTGTGAGGACGAAGATTAAAAAGGGCCCCAACCTGCTTGGGCAGCCCAGATATTTTAGAACCAGCCTGGACCAAAAGTTAAAGTTAGTGTAGTAGTTAGGGACATTGGGAAAGTTAGCCTCGTTTCCGAAAACAAAACAGTTTATGCTAAAGAATCCGCCTGGATATAACGAGCTCCGCCCAGATATAGGCCGTAACATCCTGCTGTTATTATTCATACTAATTTTCCTCTGCTGTTTAAAATTTGCCCTGTGGATTCTGTTTTGTTTTGGTCTGTCCTCTGTTATTTGAAGTAAATCCACTCGAAAGTGTCTGAGCCTCCACTCGCCGTCCCCCCACCCTCCCATCGGCTAGGGTACGAGCTATAGGATAGGTTTCTGAGTCCAGATCCTTAAGATAAACTGTTCTTAAGAGGATGTTTCAGCGTACCTTTCTTCTCCCACAGCCCAGCCTGCCAGTCGTTCCCTCTCTGCTTACACTTCACCTCTCATTTGCCATGAGGTTTTGATCGCAGCACTAACTCCGGATCACACGATATGCCTTTCTGGTGAAAAGAATTACTCCTCTAATCTTCACCAGCTGCACGCTGCACGTCGGTCCTGTTGACAGGCCTGGCCGAGAGGCCCTACAGAACCCCATGGGCGAGCGCACGTACACCCGGCGCACGCTGCCATCGTTCCCTCCGTGACGCTGCCGAGGTTCTGGTACGATGCTCGGAAATTGAAGCTGACGTTTTGTCAAATCGCTGTAGGAGCGATGGTGCGATCGCCCACAGAGCATAAAGCCCAGGAGGGTCAAAAGGTTCAAGTTTCGGCTGAGAAGTCGGGTGGACGTCACGCTCTGTCCCACGCTGGGCTCGCCTCGATCAGATTTACCCAAAACAAACCCCTGAATACAAACAATCACCATGGCGACCATTATGATTTAGATAGTTGAGGCGGTCGGAGAGAGATTTTCGAATTCTGATTCAATGATCCAGATTTAAATCCTGGATTTGAGAACTAACGCTGTTCCAAGGGGACCAAGCCATGCCCTGACCCCGTGCCCTGACCCCGTGCCCTGACCCCGTGCCCTGACCCTGTGCCCTGACCCCGACTACACAACGCACAAAAACAGGTTTAACATTAAATTCTGTTCAGGATCAAATTAAAAATGGAAACTTCAAATTTGAATATTGAAATAATAAATAAATAAAATACATTTTAAAGAAAGAAAACTATATGAACAAAATGTACATCTATTTCATGTGACAGGTACTGTAAAAACATATATTATAATTTAATAATATAATATAAGAAATTATCTGTATTATGTAAACAAAACAAATCTTATATCATAAAATATGTCAGTATAAAATAAAGCATAAAATATAAATATAAAAAAATGTTTTTTTGCATAAATCAAAATCATTATTTGCGTTTTCAAAAAAAAAGAATGAATCTAAATAAATAATATATTTAAAAAATCATCTTTTAGATATAAAATGTAATATATATATCAATGTTATTACGTTCAACTTTAAAAAAAAATATTTTTAAATATTGTACATAAAACTTGATATTTGTTATCAACGTCCATTTATATTATATTATTATATTTTAACGTTTAATTCGTATTTTTCCTCACCCTTTTTTGGGCTTTGTATTGAATCTAGAATGACACATGACACGTAAACACTGTTAAATAATTAAAAAATAAAACAAATTATTTATTAAATCATTAAATATGCCTCTATATATTTAGCTTGTGTGTGTTTTGTGAGATTTATTGAGTTGTGGGTTGACGTGTATTTGTTGTACCCAGAAGCAGTTCTTCTGGCGTATTTGATCCATGGAGTTTTTCCTTTCCGCTGTGGCCTTGGGTTGATTTCCTGGGGTCTTGTAGCAGGGCTGTATGCTCCAGGGTGGCATGGAGGGGCAACGTTATTACAAACAGTGGAGCTTGGCATCAAATCCACCACAGCCCCGCAGCCCCTCCACCCCCCTTACCCCTCTCCGAAAAGCATGGCTGTAGGTCTGCTGATGAGTCCTAATTGTGCTTAAGTGTGACTCAGTCAGTGTGTTTTCGATGGGTTCTGGACCCACCACGTCCTCACCAGGCTTTTAATGAAGATGAATGAATTTCACTTTCGTCTCGCCTCTCAGTACGGGGTACGGTGCGCCTCTGCCAGCTCCCCAAACAAAGAGGTTTGTACGTTTCCGGAATGTGAATTGTTTCAGGCTGCGTCTTTTGGATTTCATAATCGCCCACAATATTGGACCTTAATCCTCCAGCTTGGTAGAAATGTTGCGGGGTTACGAAAGGGGTAAGTGCATATTTTTGGCACGCCACCCTTTCTGTAAGACTGCTATAGAACAATGGGACACATGGTCCCTGGTGACTGGGACAGCCCAGAGAATGTGGGGTTTTATTTCCCCACCAAACACAGGATTCCTACATTCCCCCAAACCCACCCCACCCCACCCCACCCCGCCGGTGCCTGGCGCAGCGTCGACTCCAGTGCCGTTTACGATCCGCTTTGAAACCCCGGCGCTCGGCAGATGAGCGGCAGAAGAATTTGGACGGCAGGACGGTGCCGGTGGGCCAAAAACATTTCGCCTCCCTTGTTTTTTTTTTTCTTTTCTGCTTGAGCTTCGAATCAAAGGCTTTTTAGCTCAACGCTTTAAAAGAAGCACTGAAGTTGTTTGTTTTTTTTTTCTTCTTAATAGATTTACGACTGGACCGAGGCCCGTCTGTTACCCTGCACAGTGCACAAGGGAGACGAGATCCAAAAATGACTGGGGTCGTCTTTTCTTAATAGCGTCCTGTAATATAATCTGTTTCGTTGATCTTCAGAATAAGAGGTTATGCAACCAGCTCCGGCTACACAATAAAATAGTACCAGAAATGCCAAAACTTTTGCATAACTCACAACTGTTCTCTCTTTTTGTCTCGCCGTTTTTTAATCAACGTTTTAACGAAGTCTTTTCTCTTTTTGTTTAATCTTACTTTTGTCTCGTGTCTTCACTTTGTCTCGTTGTTCTACTGCTATTGTCTTTTCTTTGTCTCCTCTGTGACTGTCTCGTCCTGTTTTCCCTTTTGGACATGTCTCCTCACACACTGACTCGTCTTGTTTTTGTCTCTTCTCTTATTGCCTTTTCTTTTTTTTAATCAACGTTTCAATGACGTCTTTTCTCTTATTGTCTTATGTCTTCACTTTGTCTCATTGTTTGCTCACATTCTACTGCTATTTTCTTTTCTTTGTCTCCTCACACACTTACTCATCTTGTTTTTGTCTCTTCTGTCTCTTCATCCAGCTCAAATGTCGTCTTTTTTTTTTTTACCCAAAAAAATCCTCTCTTTTAACCACCAGTCCTTCTCTTCTAATCTGTCTTTTCTCTTTTCTTTTTGTCATGTCTTGTCTCTTCTTATCTTGCCTCTTATTGTCTTTTCTTGTCTATTCTCCATATTTTTTTTACTGTTGACCTACAAATGTTTTCTCTTGTTGTTCTCTATCTCCACTTTTTGTTGTCTTCCCTTGTTTTGTCTCATCTTGTCTCGTCTCTTCTATTACTGACATGTCTCATCTTGTCTGGCCATTTGTTTATTGTTTTTAGTTATGTATTTTCTTATTTATCTATGTATTTATCTTCTGTATTTTTGTTTTGTCTCATTTTGTCTCCAAAGACAGCCCTATCTTGTCTCATCTCGTAGAATGTCTTTTTGATTCCTTTTAAATTCCAACAAAATCATTGTCTCGTCTCATATCTTCTCGTATATTTTTTTTCGTCTCCTATCTTTTCTTGTTTATGTTTGTATCTTTATCTCGTCTGGTCTTGTGTTTTGTTTGATTGTCTCTTCTCTTATGGATTTGTGTCTTGTTATTTCGTCTTGTCTTACCACTTCTTTTATTGTCTTGTGCTGTGCTTTTCTTTTGTCTATCTCATCTCTTCTCGTACGATCTATTTTAGATTTTGTCTCTTATTTAATTTTTTTTCTCACTTTGTCACTTCTTTTATTTTTCTCTCTGTTTGTCTCGCCTGCTCTTGTCTCTTCTTTCTTCTCTTATTGACTTGTGTCTTGTTGTCTTGTCTTGCATTACTTGGTGCATTCCACCAAAAAAAACAATCATTTTGTCTCTTCTTATCATCCCCTCACTTCTTCTTCTTGTCCTTCTTAACTCTTCTCTGGTAACGAAAACCTGTCCTCACAGTGTGTTTTCCTCTTGCGTTTGTCTCTTGTTATTTGTCAGGGCAGGTCCTACTTTTCGGCAAAAAAAAAGAACAGTTTCTTTTTTGCCACGTCTCGTTTCGTCTCCTCATTATTTCTCTGTCCAGGCAGGGGTTAGCTGTTAGCTAACGGGAGTGACGTGATCCAGCCCCATGAGTCAATCTACTGCATAAGAGACGAAATGTAATTACCACAAATGATTTCCTGTTGGCTCGGGAGACGTCTGATGGCTGATGGGTAGAAGAACCAGGAAACGTCACAAATAGTCGCTATTAAGACCTTTATTTTGATCCGACCGCCTGCGCCTGATATTCGTAACGTAATTCTTTATTAAAACGATTCAAGTCATTTCTTTGCTCCTTTTCATGTCTGGATGCTTCGTAACGACTCCAAAGGACACGGACGCCCCTCAGAAGGTCCGCTACCGTCGTGTCGTCCCGGCCTGGCTCTGTCTGATTTATTCTGATTATAAAAACATTCAGAGATATTGTTTCAGTCCAGACCGCATCCAGAAACATGAGACTTTGCTTCCATCTTCTGCCCGTCTGATCTTTCTCTCACTGTCCCCCTCCCCTCCCTCCACCGTGGCCCCTCTCTGCACGGAGCCGTCAGGAAGCTGCCGGTTCCTGGCTCGGCGAGCGCATTCCTCGCATGCTTGTGCCAGTGTCATATCGCATTCAGCCCGAAGCGCCTCTTGACCCCCCTGTCACTGCTAATCGTGTGAGTGAAAGGACGCTGCGGAAACAAAACAAGCTCAACCTGGGGGGCTGATTTCGGTCTGATTACTCGCAATTCGCTCTTAGTGTTTCTGTTTCCCGTCTGCACAAGTAATTAAAGTGTCACTCGGATCATCATTCCGACGTCTGAGCCCCGCTATGAACACACGACGCTTTCGGCGTGGGTCTAAACGCGAGCCAGTCGCCCCAAACAACCCCCAGGGTCCAGGTCCAGGGAGCGAGGGCTGCAAAAAAGCAAACAAACCAGACCTTATGGTAGATATGTTCGATAAATTCTTGCTCGTCTCTTCAGGCCAAGGCCACACGGACTCGAGCGTGTTTACGCAACAGAGCGGGCCAGAGTGCAGCCAGTCTGGACTGCATCAGAAACACAGCGACTTTTTCTTTTTTCTCTTTCTCCCTGCCAAGTCTGTGCGGCTTTTTTCAGACATCCATCTCGCACGTCAGTCCTCCATCCGTGGAAATGTACCGGGGGAAGCGCTCGGCGGCGGTGGGCTGACCATGCACAGACCGGACCTCGCTGCTTTTCTGATGGGTCCAAAAATGCTTTCGGTGCAAAATATTTTTGAGCTTCGGATAAAATCTCGAACGTTTTGGTCGTGTCCGTCATTCGGGTCCCCCTGCGCAAATCTGAGCTGCTCCACAAATGGGCTTAGGACTCTTTTTTTTTTTTCCCCCTTGTAACAAAAATCATAGAAAAACAGTTTTCTGAGTTTGGGAAAAGTTGAGAAAACTTTAACACGTGCCAATTTTCGGGACCATTCCTGGCTCGATTAGCACATTCCTCCTGTGCTTGTGCCAGGCATTCAGCTTGAGGCACCTCGACCTCCGGTGTGAGTCAAAAGGACGCTCTGGAAAGCAAAATCGATATTGCAAATTCGAAATCGATACTGCACACAGACCCGGGTTGAGTCCGTCCAGCCATGCACTCCTATACCTGTGCCCGACGCAGCAGTCCAGGGATGGGCGACACACACTTTGTGACATTGCTCAAAAAAAAGAGTGTACTTACCGGCAACTTTATAAGGTCTTTATCTAGCTGGGCCTGGGTCATATATTTAACAAGGTGCTGGAAACATTTCCTAGAGATTCTGAGGCATAGATTTGTCGGCTGCTCATACGTGGTAGAGTCTTTCGATCCACCACGTCTTCAGGGAGCTCCAATGGTTTAAGATCCGATTTGAAGATGATTCGAGCTTGCTGGACGCAAGCATCAGATCGGAGATCGTACGTTGTGCTCGATAAGGACTTATGGAGGGTCAGCAACAAGATGCTCAGGGTTAAAGATGCCCAGAAACCCAAAGTGTGCCAAGAAAATGCCCCCTACCCCATATGAAGCAGGATGAATCCACGAGACTCATCAGACCAGGCAATGTTTTTCCAATCTTCTTCGTGTCTGTGCCACTTGTAGTCTTGGTTGCCCTTCTTTATTATCTGAACACCCAGTGTCTGCTACAGTAGCCTGGCTGCTTCATGGTTGAACATGTTGTGGATCACAGTTGTAACACCTGTTTGCTTCAACCAGTCTGGCCATTCTCTGTTCTTGGGCACTTTAAACCTTATCTGGGTTTTTTTTCCATTTCCAGCCCATTTTCCGCAAACCCTAAAGGTGGCGCTGTGCGTGAACAACCCAGAACCCTGCCCATGCATATACGTCCAGGCTGGTTATAGCAGGATAGAGCGGAAACCTCCTATAACCCTTTCAGAGCACATGGGGTGTAGATTTAGGACACTTTGTTTTGACTCGTTGGCTTTGTGCAGAGTGTGGCTGAAATATCGTGCGGTACAGAACATAAGATGTTTGGATTTCATGGAAGAGTAGAAAGTACGGCCGAACCCTAGCCATTCTATCACTCAGGGCGGTCAGCGTGGGGCGCTCTGAGGTCTGACGCTGAGCTGCCGTTCCATTGTTTTCTATTTAATTAATGTCAAGGCTGTAAAATATACAAAAGTCGGAGAGACGGTGCGGGCCCCGAGAGAGCGACCCAAACGGCTCTCGGGAATGAGATCCCGGCTCGGGCATTCCTGAGGTGTCGGTATGTGTGCGGGAAGCTTTCCTTAAATAAAGAGTGCCTTCTGGGAAAGTGGCTAAATCATTCATTCGTTCGGAAACCCCTCGTGTTATTTTCTCTCGACCTCCCATCTGAGACGTATTTTTAACAGCC
Organism: Parotocinclus haroldoi; assembly: GCA_034779995.1. Classification (NCBI taxonomy): domain Eukaryota; kingdom Metazoa; phylum Chordata; class Actinopteri; order Siluriformes; family Loricariidae; genus Parotocinclus; species Parotocinclus haroldoi. Next base: position 47,571 of record JAUZST010041972.1, read on the forward strand.
CCCCCTCCCTCTGTTCAATGTAACCCAGACACGTCATGCCATACTGATATGTGTTTTGGCAGACTGATCCGTCCGTCCGATTGGTGGAGAGTCACGGAAACAAAGATGTTTTCACCACGGCTCATGTGGGGAGAGGAAAAAAAATAAAAAACACAACAAAACATATTTCCTCTCTAGTGCTGGGAAGTGTTTGGGTAGTGTATCATTATTTCCTCGTAGGCAACCCTGAGAAACTTTGTGTGGTCAACTTCTGTTTACAAGATACATCAATGTAATGTTTTGGCCTAAAAACAATAAATATGTGGTGTTTCTGTGTACACACATGCGATTAGCAGAGTCAACTCCATGTGAGGCAGGTTTAAAACAACAGTGTCCGTCCTGTTCAACGCTATTAAAACCACTGCTCACGTCTGCCGTGGGTTGTCTTTTGCTCTCAGGTGAGGTTCTGAGTCTGGTGGATGACCTGCTCTCGGGACTGGGATCCTCTTGTGTGGTACCCGGGAGGAGAAGTGGAGAACGTCCTCAGTCCATCGTCTACTCGCTCATCTTCAAGTGCCTGGAACCAGACAGCCTCTACAAGTAAGAATGAGATCAGAAAACGTTACGGCCCCTAAATAACTAAGAATGAAAGCATCCAGGAGAGGCTGAGTGTTTGAGGGGTAAAGATGATCAGAGGAACTCCCTCCAGTTGTTCACCAAATGTTTAGAAACGACCTTCCTCAAAGAAAGAAGGGAAGGGATTCGGTGTCGATATTTCCCACTCTAGAAAGCATAATATCGTTAAACAATCCCAAATCTGGAGGGATTTCAGTCCTAAAAAGTAAACTGAAAAGGGAAACTGAAAATCCCCTCCTTCAGATTAATCAATATCTGATATGGGTGAGGGATTACTTTATCAAAACTTTATTCATCTCTACAATACAGTTACATTTACAAATACAACTTAAAACTTTACTGTACCGATAACCATTTATTATATAACCAGGTTATAACCAGATCCAAAAGCTCCGCCCACTTCTCTGGGCTCTGAGGCATCTAGGGTGGACCATCACCGTGTATACGGGGATTATGCTCAGCAATCAGGATTACAGATCTTTTTTAGACTATGATGAGGAACCAGTCCAAAAGCCAGGCTCTATCATGGTACGGGGTCGGGTCCGGACTCTTTTTAAAGGTCATTTATCCCTGACCTTTATCCGTGATGCAGCATTAATGCAGAAAAGTACATCAAGATTTTAGAGCGACATAAACCGCCTTTAAGACGACCTCTTTCACAGGGACGTCCATGCATTAGGACAGAAATATCGAAAATCCTTCCAGTTCAAACATTTAAATCATTTTCTTACACAGTTGGTGATAAACGGGAGTTCCTCTGATCATCTTTCTCCTCAGAGACTCCTCAGGATTAAGATGTTTAATCTGTTTAAAATCACATCATTGTTTATTTATTTATTTATTTTTACTTCATTGCTAACCCTAAATCGTCCTGTCCCAACTTTTTTTGGAATGCACGGGATGTTTATTAACACGTGAAATGAAGCTAATTTGTTTTTTTCCTGACATTTTCCATACTGTCGCCACGTTTGTTGTGATTTGGGCGTGTAAAGCCTTATGGATGTAATGCTGATTGTGTGAGTCAGAGCAGCGTGGAGGAGCATGCTGTGCAGATGCATCATCAGCTGGAAACCTTATAGCACGGCGTGTTTGTGGACGATCTATACCACATCCAAAATTACAGGCTGCATTAGAGGGGACAGTAAGAGCCTTCATTGTTCTAGTTTGACTTTCTGCTAGGATCTGTGGGACTTTGCTTAGGTAAATGAGATTGGGTACTGATGGGAGGAGATACGATCTGGTTGGCAGTCGGTCTGTAAAAGTTCTTCCACACTTGGTACCTCACTGTTATTTATGCATGAGGGCATTATAGTACCAGGAGCAGTGGTAGTAAGGGTTGTGGCAGTGATATTAAGGGTTGGGACAGTGGTAGTAAGAGTTGGGGAAGTGGTATTAAAGGCTGGGCAGTCGTAGTTAGGGTTGGGGCAGTGACATTAAGGGCTGGGCTGTGGTATTAAGGGTTGGGACAGTGGTATTAAGGGTTGGGGCAGTGTTAGTAAGGGTTGGAGCAGTGGCAGTAAGGGTTGGGGGCTGTGGCAGTAAGGGTTGGAACAGTGGCATTAAAGACTGGGGGCAGTGGTAGTAAGGGTTTGGGGCTGTGGTAGTAAGGGTTGGGGCAGTGGTAGTAAGGGTTGAGGCAGTGGTATTACGGGTTGGGACAGTGGCATTAAGGGTTGGGACAGTGGTAGTAAGGGTTGGGGCAGTGGGATTAAGGCTTGGGGCAGTGGTAGTAAGGGTTGGGGCAGTGATAATAAGGGTTGAGGCCAGTGGCATTAAGGGTTGGGACAGTGGTAGTAAGGTTTAGGGCAGTGGTAGTAAGGTTTAGAGCAGTGGTAGTAAGGGTTGGGGCAGTGGTAGTAAGGGTTGGGGCAGTGGTATTAAGGGTTGGGCAGTGGTAGTAAGGGTTGGGGCAGTGGTAGTAAGGGTTGGGGTAGAGGTAGTAAGGGTTGGGGGGCAGTGGTAGTAAGGGTTGTGGCAGTGATATTAAGGGTTGGGGCAGTGGTCTTAAGGGTTGGGGCAGTGGTAGTAAGGTTTGGGGCAGTGGTAGTAAGGGTTCGAGCAGTGGTGATAAGGTTTGGGGGCAGTGATATTAAGGGTTGGGGCAGTGGTAGTAAGGGTTGGGGCAGTGGTAGTAAGGGTTGGGGCAGTGGTAGTAAGGGTTGGGCCAATGGTAGTAAGGGTTGGGGGCAGTGGTAGTAAGGGTTGGGACAGTGGTAGTAAGGGGTTGGGCAGTGGTAGTAAGGGTTGGGGCAGTGGTAGTAAGAGTTGGGGCAGTGGTAGTAAGAGTTGGGGCAGTGGTAGTAAGGGTTGGGGCAGTGGCAGTAAGGGTTGGTACAGTGGCATTAAGGGTTGGGACAGTGGCATTAAGGGTTGGAACAGTGGCATTAAGGGTTGGCACAGTGGTAGTAAGGGTTGGGGCAGTGGTAGTAAGGGTTGGGACAGTGGTAGTAAGGGTTGGGGGCAGTGGTAGTAAGGGTTGGGGCAGTGGCATTAGGGGTAGGGGCAGTGGCATTAAGGGTTACTGCAGTAGTAGTAAGGGTTGGGACAGTGGCATTAAGGGTTGGGGCAGTGGCATTAAGGGTTGGGCAGTCGCAGTAAGGGTTGGGCAGTGGTAGTAAGCGTTGGGGCAGTGGTATTAAGGGTTGGGGCAGTGGTATTAAGGGTTGGGGCAGTAGTAGTAAAGGTTGGGGCAGTGATATTAAGGGTTTGGGCAGTGGTAGTAAGGGTTGGGGCAGTAGTAGTAAAGGTTGGGGCAGTGGTATTAAGGGTTTGGGCAGTGGCATTAAGGGTTGGGACAGTGGCATTAAGGGTTTGGGCAGTGGCATTAAGGGTTGGAACAGTGGTAGTAAGGGTTGGAACAGTGGCATTAAGGGTTGGGACAGTTGTAGTAAGGGTCGGGGCAGTGGCATTAAGGGTTCGGGCAGTAGTATTAAGGGTTGAGGCAGTGGTAGTAAGGGTTGGGGCAGTGGCATTAAGGGTTGAAACAGTGGCATTAAGGGTTGGGACATTTGCAGTAGGGGTTGAAACAGTGGCATTAAGGGTTGGGACAGTTGTAGTAAGGGTTGAGGCAGTGGCATTAAGGGTTGGGACAGTGGTAGTAAGGGTTGGGGCAGTGGTAGTAAGGGTTGGGGGCAGTGTTAGTAAGGGTTGGGACAGTGGCATTAGGGGTTGGGGAAGTGGCATTAAGGGTTACTGCAGTGGTAGTAAGGGTTGGGAGAGTGGCATTAAGGGTTGGAGCAGTGGTAGTAAGGGTTGAGGGCAATGGTAGTAAGGGCTGGGGCAGTGGTAGTAAGGGTTGGGGCCAGTGGTAGTAAGGGTTGGGACAGTGGTAGTAAGAGTTGGGACAGTGGTATTAAGGGTTACGGAAGTGGTAGTAAGGGTTGGGGCAGTGGTATTAAGGGTTACCGCAGTGGTAGTAAGGGTTGGAGGCAGTGGTAGTAAGGGTTGGGGCAGTGGTAGTGAGTGTTGGGTAGTGGCAGTAAGGGTTGGAACAGTGGTATTAAGGGTTGAGGGTAGTGGTATTAAGGGTTACGGCAGTGGTATTAAGGGTTACGGCAGTGGTAGTAAGGGTTGGGACAGTGGCATTAACGGTTGGGGCAGTGGTAGTAAGGGTTGAGGGCAATGGTAGTAAGGGCTGGGGCAGTGGTAGTAAGGGTTTGGACAGTGGCATTAAGGGTTGGGCAGTCGCAGTAAGGGTTGGGCAGTGGTAGTAAGGGTTGGGACAGTGGTAGTAAGGGTTGGGGCAGTAGTAGTTAAGGTTGGGGCAGTGGTATTAAGGGTTTGGGCAGTGGCATTAAGGGTTGGGAGAGTGGTAGTAAGGGGTTGGGCAGTGGTAGTAAGGGTTGGGACAGTGGCATTAAGGGTTGGGACAGTAATAGTAAGGGTTGGAACAGTGGCATTAAGGGTTGAAACAGTGGCATTAAGGGTTGGTACAGTTGTAGTAAGGGTCGGGGCAGTGGCATTAAGGGTTCGGGCAGTGGTATTAAGGGTTGGGACAGTGGTAGTAAGGGTTGGGGCAATGGTAGTAAGGGCTAGGGCAGTGGTATTAAGGGTTGAGACAGTGGCATTAAGGGTTGGGACAGTGGTATTAAGGGTTGGGACAGTGGCAGTAAGGGTTGGGGCAGTGGTAGTAAGGGTTGGGGGCAGTGGTAGTAAGGGTTGGGGCAGTGGTAGTAAGGGTTGGGACAGTGGTAGTAAGGGTTGGGGTAGTGGCAGTAAGGGTTGGGGTGGTGGTATTAAGGGTTACGGCGGTGGTAGTAAGGGTTGGGGGCAGTGGTAGTAAGGGTTGGGACAGTGGTATTAAGGGTTACGGAAGTGGTAGTAAAGGTTGGGGCAGTGGTATTAAGGGTTACGGCAGTGGTAGTAAGTGTTGGGGCAGTGGTATTAAGGGTTGGGGCAGTGGTAGTAAGTGTTCGGGTAGTGGCAGTAAGGGTTGGAACAGTGGTATTAAGGGTTGGTACAGTTGTAGTAAGGGTCGGGCAGTGGCATTAAGGGTTAAGGGTAGTGGTATTAAGGGTTGAAACAGTGGCATTAAGGGTTGGTACAGTTGTAGTAAGGGTCGGGCAGTGGCATTAAGGGTTCGGGCAGTGGCATTAAGGGTTGGGACAGTGGTAGTAAGGGTTGGGGCAGTGGTAGTAAGGGTTAGGGCAGTGGTAGTAAAGGTTGGGGCAGTGGTAGTAAGGGTTAGGGCAGTGGTAGTAAAGGTTGGGGCAGTGGTAGTAAGGGTTGGGGCAGTGGTAGTAAGGGTTGGGGCAGTGGTAGTAAAGGTTGGGGCATCGGTAGTAAGGGGTTGGGCAGTGGTAGTAAGGGTTGGGGCAGTGGTAGTAAGGGTTGGGGCAGTGGTATTAAGGATTGGGGCAGTGGTAGTAAGGGTTGGGGCAGTGGTAGTAAGGGGTTGGGCAGTGGTAGTAAGGGTTAGGGCAGTGGTAGTAAGGGATAGGGCAGTGGTAGTAAGGGTTGGGCAGTGGTAGTAAGGGTTGGGCCAGTGGTAGTAAGGGTTGGGCCAGTGGTAGTAAGGGTTGGGGCAGTGGTAGTAAGGGGTTGGGGCAGTGGTAGTAAGGGGTTGGGGCAGTGGTAGTAAGGGTTGGGGCAGTGGTAGTAAGGGTTGGGCAGTGGTAGTAAGGGTTGGGACAGTGGTAGTTAAGGTTGGGGGCAGTGGTAGTAAGGGTTGGGGGCAGTGGTAGTAAGGGTTGGGCAGTGGTAGTAAGGGTTGGGCAGTGGTAGTAAGGGTTGGGGCAGTGGTAGTAAGGGTTGGGCAGTGGTAGTAAG